>VYZV01029121.1:24480-59694 GCA_013401275.1 Pandion haliaetus | reverse complement strand
AATGCACCTTTTTATCTTCAAGGTCATAGGAGGTACTGTGTCAAATAAATCACTACATTTTGTGGATCTCTGGTTATTACATGTATTCTGCTGGAGATGCAAAATTCGAGAGAGAGAGAGGGAGCCTGCTTCTAAACATGCTCCGTGCACTGGTGGTTTGCTGTGTACACAGGGGATTTGCAGTGCCGGGGCCCAACAGCATGTTAAAATTGGATGGGTTAAAATCAATTGCTCCTTGACATACCTCTCAAGTCTGAACAGATTGGAAGCCCTCGGGGTTCTGAATGTGACCTTCTCTGGAAGCAGTTTATGAGATTAAGTCTCAAAGCACAGCTGGTCTCTGTCTCCCGTTATGCTACATATTAGTGATGCCATCAAACTCTATTTGGAAAAGCAAAAAAATCTGCAAGCCTAAACTCAAATCTGACTGTGTAAAACTTGCTCCAAATTTCTTATGCTTCCTTGCTCTTTATTCAGAGTCCTTCACGGAAACGGCTTCCAGAAAGAATCCCATGTGTTAATATCATCATATAGTATATTGCAGGTGGAGGACAATATATATTCTATACAACAACTCTCTCTGGGTTTTCTCTTATGTACAGTGAGTCTCCCAAAATCATGGTGAGGGAATGAAGAAAATATTTCCCCCAAAATTTTACAGAGCAATTTTCTTCAGAGAGATCTGCTTCATAACACTGACAATAGTAGCCAAATAGTTGTTAGGAAATAGGATTCAGCAACTAATCTAAAGAAATGTGAAGTAGGAGCTCCCTTCTTGCTCACAGCCTGTGATTAACTGCCAAGATCAATCCATGGGGCTTTCTTTTAAACTGAATTTATTCAAAAGTCCACTCTATAAACAGCACAGAAAGAATGAAGACTCAAACTTTAGTAGTTACATCACAGTTACTCTTTGGCATTTACAGAGGGAGTCTGTGACTGTCAGAACCAGAACCAAATTTAGCTTAATTTGAGTACTACAGTTGGCCAGTGCCTGGACCAAAATGGAGTGAATCAGAACCAAATATTTGTCAAGACTTCCACCTTTCAGTCATGGCCATAAACAAGGAAGTTCCTTGCGTGCTGCTCTCCAGTGTGCTCTGTCATCTTGTTACCTGCTTTGGGAGGGAGCTGCTCTGCCAGTTGTGCTCCTACAACAGCAGAGCTGATTCCAACCCCAAAGTAGACATTGTAAAACTACGTCATGTATCCCACTGTTACACCCGAGAAACTAAAATGTTCTGGTTCCTTTGCCTATTTACTACTTCTTTTATATCTGAATATGAGATTACACGATACCAAGGGTCATCCCTCAAAAGACCCAGTTTATGAGATTCTTCAGGGCAGCAGTTTTTATCCTGAGAAATCAGGCTTTATTGAAGGGTGGCATCTGGACACCTGTCATAGAAAAAAGTGAGCAGGGGAGTAAATAAGGAGTAAAGTTTGGACAGAAGATTGCAAAAGGTCATGATTTTGGAGAAAAAATGGGGCTTGTTTAAAATATTCAAACTGAAAAATCAAGTCCCTCTTTGGATTTTTATCCAGCTCATTTCTTATACTAGAAGAATGACTGCCTAGCATTACTTTAAAAATTGTTTTTTTTTTCCCTTTATGCAATGTAAAGCATAATGACTTCATGGTCCTGGTGGAAGCATCATGCTTCTGCTGTTACTCTGTTTTCAAAGCAAGCTGTCTTCTGTCTCACAGAGGCTAAAAGGCCCAGATACAATTTCTTGGAATTTCTAAAACTAGAAAAGGATAAATTCTGATCTGCAGATGAAGCTATACTGGAAAAAATGACTAATAAATCATACTAACTTTTAAAGTGGGTGGAGTAGAGCATCTGCCTCAGCCCTATTCCAGTCAAAGCCTCGAATGAAAGTTTGTGTTGCTCAAGCCCCTGGAAAATCAGGTGGCTCCTATTTAGATTTACTAGCCAGTTATAGCCACCCTTGGCAAAGGTTTTGTCAAGTAGAAAAAGATAGGTTCCTGGTAGTTCTGCATAAGCTATCTTTTCACTAAATGATCAGATTAGCCTTATCTCACTTAACTGATTTTCATTTGCTCTTTTAAAAAAGGAAGTATGAATGTCACGGTAATAAACTCTGCAATTACAGGAATAACACCTCAATTCCTCTTTAAAAACAGAAACAGGCGATACATCTTTGGGAACAGAGAAGAAAAAATTCTGGGAACTTCCAGAGAAACCCACATAGTCATTGACAGTCATGGGCCAGAAACTTTCTGATAAATGTTCTTATAATTTGGGACATGTGACAGAGCAAATGAATGACTGCACTGGAGAAAGAGGACAATCATCGAGGATGTGAAATTACACTTGGCACAGTTTACTTTGCCTCAGAGCTTTCTAGAGAATCAGTCTTTCATTTTAGCATGAGCCCAAACCCAGTGGGTTTTTTATAACAATCTTTAGCTTTTGTGGCTGGTTGCTAGAAATGCGGGTAAAAAGGAACTTTGAAACACAGTACACAGTTACATTTCCAAAACCTACATCAGGCCCTGAATTGTTCACTTTCCTGGGGCAGGGGAGAGGAAGAGAGAAAAATAATTAAGGTGAATATTTTGTTCCTTGCATTTATTCTCTGCAGTAATAAAAGATTCTAGATCAAAGAGGTTCTTTGTTAGTAATCTCCAAATCGAGCCTCAACTAAAGAGAAATCCAAATGGTGTCCTTTTGATCTTTTTCCGTTTCATTTTTGAAACCACTCCCTTGATGCTCTGCATACCTTCCATCATATGAGCTTGGATGGTAATAGACTTTCCCCACTTTCAAACAGGGGCTGATCAACCCCTCTTGGGGCCACAATCAGTAGCAATGCCTTCGAAGGGAAGGTGTGCCTGTTAGTAACATTCACCGCTCTTCCTTTTGTAAAACCAGCACCCTGGAGAAACAACGAACAGCAGCCTTTAAGACATGAATTACTGAAGCTAGACCAGTGGGCTGACCAAGTGTTTGTTTTCAAATTTTTGTGGAATATCTGTAGCCTTTCTTTAGCTGCATCTGTAGTTCTGTGAATTGGCTACTTGAAGGGAGTTAAATAGCATCAGTGATCAGGGTCTTTCTCTGCTCTGAATTTTATTTAAGGTATGTATAATTGGCTGTGGAATGTTTGCTGTTTTCATATTAAAAACCAAACCAAACCAAAATCAGTGTTATGTGAGCAATTTAACTGTAGAAGTCTTTCATGTTTATTGCAGTTGTAATTAGAGTTTCAGCAGACATTTTCAAATATCCAACTGCAATCAAGGAAAATGTAAAACCAGATAGAAGGCAGTGGGGGAACAATACAAGCAGGGGCTTTTGTTCCCATGCAGGACATCTGGAAAAAGCTACCACATCACTGTGGCATCTTGATGTTACTGACAAAACTTCAGAGCGTAGCCCTGCAAAAGGTGAATTGTTTTGGTTTTTAGGGTTTTTCTCCTGCTTTGCCATTTAACAGTAAGTATTCGAGGGTATTCTAAACCAGTCTGTCTCATTTGAGAGCAATACTGGAGGTGGCTTTCACAACTGTAAAATCAGAATATCAGGGCCTGTTCCTTTGCAGCAAACTTTTAATGATCTCTTCCAGAAATGAGATCACATCCACTGTGGAAAGATGGCTAGATACATTGTCCTTGACATGAATGATTGGGTGAATTACAGGACATGAAGGAAGGAGGTCCCAGAATATATATGTGTACAAATACACACACATACACCTAAGCATAAGCATATTTGTTTTAAACACTTCTATGCAGAGCTGCCTTTACCAGATATACTTGTGTGCCCCAACAAACAAGCAGAACCACTGCTTTCAGATATCACTGGCAATATGTGTCAAATATAACTGGCAAACAGGCCACAACCAGCTGAAGAGCTGCTTTTAATTAACTTCAGTGCAAGACGATAATGGAAGTTCATTTCTCTTTTCCTGTTGAATGAAGATGCTCTGATTCAGCAATAATTGAACTCTAAACACTTCGTAAACTTCTTCTGGGAGGAACTGAAAGAAATGCCAGCAAAGTCATCTGTGAGTCATTAAGAGGAGAGAGGCCTGTGTTGAGGCCGATCTTCCCAGTCCCAGATCACAAAGGGAAGGCGGTGATAGTGGCTGGCCATCTTGAGCGTTGTACTTGGCATAAACAGGCCATGTTGTGAGTTTTCTGAAGGTAGCTGTTACAAGACAATAGGGTAGTCTGAAGTGGTCTACGATTTCTTAATCAAAGACACTCTCTTCTAACAGCTCTTTTACCCACTACAGTAGAACTGTTTTTTAAAGTGCTTACGTTAGAAAAGCAGGACTACATTTATGTTTCTGCTTTGTGACTGCCAGAGCCCTCAAGTGCTTTATTATAGTACATTGCCAGTTTTGTTGTAGCTAAGATGGAGAACTCCTTACGTTTGCAAGCTTTTTTTCATGTAAGACCATAAACTCTTGCTGGTCTTGCCTAGAATTGCACATGCCTTCATGGTGCAGGATTGGTTTTGTGGTCTAGACCTCGGGTTCAATGAGCAAGAGGTTCTTAAGATACAACTTTCTGAATAAAACACCATTTCGTAGATGAAATCTGCTGCTGTGTGTACATGTGGACAGCTATGTAACTCCCTATGGAGAGTCACAAAGCCTGGCTTCACTCCTGCCCCAGGTACTCTCAGGTGTTCACTGCAAACCTACCGCTTCCATGGGAAACAAGACTAAGAAAGACACGATTTTTCACATTAAAAAAAGGAAAAGAAAAGGAAAAGAGATTAGTCTTTGCAGAGAGGTATGGCTGGCTGTCAGGCACCAGATGAATTAGAGTGAGCACCGGCAGGCAGAATATCCCAGCAAGTATCTGCCCATGAGCCGGGGGTTATATGAACTTAATTGCTCAAGGGAACATACTTTGGTTGCTGATTCCATGTCACACCCAAGCAATGTAGATCTGAACCTTGCTCTTGGCTGAAATCTGAGAAACATCTGCAGGCATTTCACTAAAATCCAGCTCTGCTAAAGGAGGGCGGGGGTGTGGGGGGGTGTGTGGAAGAAATGTAATCAGAGTCTACTGGCTAGCAGTTGGTTGTGAAAAGAAAGTGCAGCATGTGTATGCTGGATGGGAAGTGACGGAGGAATATCAAGCAGCAGCTTTGGGAAAGAGGGAGAGACTGCAGAGACAGGAGAATAAATAGAATCAGAATTCAGGGAGCAGTTTAAGAGCAAAGGGAGTGGGAGTTCAGGGCAGCAGAAGGAGGAAGGAAGCGGTGAGGGAGGCAGGGGGATGTCAGACATGCCTGGGACCAGGGATCCCTTTGCTCTTCCTTCCCAGATGTGTTCTGGGTTACACAGCCTGGTCACGGGTCAACAGGGCCCTCATCCTGTCTGCAGTTTAGTCAGAAATTGGGGCTAGGGAAGAAGTGAATAGGCAAAGAGCATATGGATTTAATCTTTAGAAAAGGAAGTCGTTTAAATGTAAGGCATGGACAACCTGAAGTATGCTGGTGGCCTGGCTGGCATATCATGAGCAGGGAAAGGCCTTGGAGGTGCATGGATCAGACAGACCAAGCAGAGAAGAAAACTGACTGAAAAAGGTGCAGGATTTCATCTCAGTGATATCCTAGTCATGACCTGCTTGAATGACAGCTCCATAATCCAGGAAAACCTCAAAACTGTTGTTATTTCTAGCATCTTCCACAATGGAGGATGCTAAAAAGAACAAGACCCTGTTATGTGCTAGCTGGCTTCTGCAGAGTTAATTGCTCAAAAAGGAGGGAGGGAGCAAGGAAGTGAGAGGGGAAGATGGAGGAAAGGAAGGAACTGAAAAAGATAGGCAAATTGCAGGTATCTTGTGGGGAGGGAAGGAAAGATGAAGAAGGAGAGAGACCATATATTTGTATTTTCCCTACCATGTCTATTTTTCATGGAAAATGAAATTTTTCTGGAAATATTTGTATGAATCTTGCAGATCTTCTATTGTTGCCGAAATCCGGAGTAAAACTCCTTAACAGCAATGAGAAGTTAAGAAGCAGGCACTCCTTTATTGCAGCGCTGGGCACACAGGGGATCGCTCCACCTATCGTGTGCACCTGTTTAGTCTAATTGTACAGGTTAAATACACATCTGTTATACATATTCATTAAGTTTCTGGGAAATATCATGCATATTCATTAGATTTCTGGCAAGTCATTAGCATATGCAAATGTCCTTTACGCATGCGCATTGAAGGTCTCTGGTGGTCTTCTAGAGTCCTCTGGTGGTCTTTCATAGTCTTCCTCACTTGTCCGCTTCTTGACCTTCTCTATGTGATTCTGCGCAGTTTGGTCCTTGGCAGGTAACTACAAGTTGCTTCATCTAACTTTTCTCAACTCCCATTAATTTTCATCATTATCTATATTTGTTAGCATAAAAATGTTTTCTTTTGAAATCTAGCCTTTTCAGTGATTGGTCTCCAGTTACACTATCTCAGTAACACTGTCAAGATAATCCTTGGTATCTAAATCAAAATGGGAAAGGTAAGGGGTTTCCAAGAAGCAAATCTTCTTGGCTTCTAATCAACTAAGACTTACAGTACAGTACTACACATTCTTTAAGTTCTTTAACTACTATAGTCACACTATAATTTTATATTCCTAAGATTTTAAAACCATCCTAACTTTTATATAATCATATTTGATTTCTTTGTCAAAATATATGTAACACTATCAGATAGGCAGTTATCTCATAGTGCTCACAGATGAGATATGATTGCTCTCAATCAGAAACTCCAGCCAGACTGCCATGTATCCAAAAGTCTCAGGTGTGTCCCTAAGCAACTGCATCGTGCAATATACCTACATGGATCTGGGAAGCACTAGACCTACTGTGTATCTGCTTCATACGTGAGCAGCTATGCTCATTGTCAGTGTCCTGAAATAATTAAATTTACTGTGCGTAGACTAATAGTGTAAAATGTGTGTAGTGGGTAGTTCCAATACATCCCCAATGTGTCCCACACAGCACAGACACCTGCACTTCACTAGAGGAAATCCTGGAGAGAAGTGTGGCAGCCCTGCATAAAAATTCTCTTCCAAGCATTTTAATTTGCTATAGCTACTATTTACTATACATGTTTGTGATTTATCTCAGAGACCTTGTTTATCTTACCCCCTTGCCACAGTAAAAGATGTATTGGAAGGTGCAGAAGTAATTAGGGCTCCCAGTAGCAACCCTATGGCTTAGAAGGAGAAACATTAGATTAGCACCCTGACCCCTGAAGTAACAGGGAATTAAGTGTGATGGAAGGCTCTTACACCCTGGGAGAAACACGTCATTTTCTTCCAGCGAGAACAGGGATTTTTCCTCCAGCTCACTGAGCACTCCAGGGTGAGAAGGGTGCTCACCCCACTGCTGCCATGGACCTCCGTGCTTCCTCTTTAATGAGACACAAGGTGGAAACTTTGTTAAGAAGGTTCATGAAGTTTTCTGGATCAGGTGCCTCTTTCCCTTGCAAGTTTCTTAAGACATTTAGCATGTTATCCTAGGCACTTCCCTCCAGCACTTAGCATGACCATGTGTAGGTCAAAACCAGCTGGAGGACCTCCTCACCCTCCTGCCGTTCACAGCTTGCGATGGCTTTTTCCTTCACATTCAGGGGATCCTTTTCTTCCCTTTCCTTCACACTCGGGGGAATCTTTTTCCTCCCCTCCCCAGGGCTGATCTGGGGCCAATGGACAAACACCCTCTCATCTTGCCATCAGTGGAGGTGACCCGCAGCGCAGGGAGGGGACAGGAGAGCTGGCTGTGGTTCCCCGCTCGGTCCCATCCGGCGTGAGGCTCTGTGCATGATGGGGGAAGCACTCTGGCAAGCTCTGAAAAACTCAGGCTGTCCGCGGCAATCTGCTGGAGACACCACATGCTGCGTTGTGGATTGACACAGTTTTATTGCAAGCAGCCATCTTCACAACTTAAGCAGCAGGCTTGGCTGCCAGCAGCCCCGCATCTGTGAGCGGCTGGCTGCAGCGGTCCGCTGATGGCTCTGGATGAGGGCTTCTGCCTGCTCTTGCCAATATGGGCACACATGCCGTCTGCTGCAGATGGTTTCTAGACAAGAGAAAGATCAAAAAAACAGTGAAAGGAGAGCTCAGATGGGAGAAATGACACATCCAGATTAGGACTATGAGACAGTAAAGGCTCTACATTGTCAGTACAGCTAATTGCTGACATTAGTTGCAGCATCGGTGGCAAACACCACCCTCTGTGAAACAAAAAGGGCAATGGTGCTACAAAGTGTGAAGTAACCCTTGCAAACGCTGAGCGAGATGCTTGCTGTAGCGTGTAAAGCATCAGGGCAGATTGAGGAGGAACCTGTGAGATCCTCCCGCTTTTCAGGTTTCTGCTTCAGACGTAAGTTTCCTTTGTGCAATGGAAATTGTCTGGAGAGCTGTAGAGAGAGACAGGAATCTGGGAGGAGAGATTATTTTTCAACATAGTAAACATGGTATTTCCAGAATTCCCTTGTATGTTCACCATCTACTAGTCTGAGACTATCCAGAGCACCAAAACCCTTTACACATAAGAGCTTTTTAGGTGCTATCAAGCTATGAAATCCCCTTCTGAAATTTCCTGCCCGTTATCTTGCAATATTTGATATTACCTTGTTATTTGTGGTATATAGATAATAGGAGCTTAGTCCTGGATTTCAAAGTTAAGCCTGTAAGATGGCCTGTGGTTTCCTACTAAACAGACATTTGGAAAATAAGACTTATGTGGAAACACTGAGAGAGCTGGGTTTGTTTAGTCTGGAAATGAGGAGTTGAAAAGGCAAATGATAACAGGTATGCCAAGACAGCTACACAGAAGACAGTGACTGATTGGATTCCTGGATCATGGGGAACAGGACATGCAGAAACTGGCTTATTTTGCAGCAAGGCAGATTTAGATCAGACATTAACTGAGCACTGGTATAGTTACTTAGAGAAATTGCAGAATCCCTTTAATCAACTAATAAGTGTTCTTTCAAATGCACAGATGTCTGTATGGCATAGATACGCTTGAAGCTGCCCCTGAACATGGGGATGGGCTGAGCATCTGAACTCTTGAGGTACCTTCCAGCCACCTGCTTCTATGATGTTGCCCTAAGAAAACATTACTGGGACAGCCCCTGAAACCTGCTAGTGCTGCAAGAAGGATGTTTCTACAGGTGTCACTCTACCTGATATTAAGCAGAGACTGAGCACTGAAAGGGTGGAGGGTTTGGAGACTGTGATACCCAAAGCAGTCAAGATGGTCATCAGAAGGAGCGCCAGCAGCACAGCAGCCCAGCTGCCCACGGTATATGGTGTTGGTGAAGCTCGCTGTAGGTGTGCCAAGCAGTTGGGTGCTGTTTCTCTGCAGTCCTGTGGAGCCCACACAGGCCGTAGCTTCCCCTGCCACCCCCAGGTACTGAGAGAGCTGGGCATAGCCAGTCAACTGGGGAAAAGCAAGCTTTTCAGGAGGAGAAAGAGTGATCTCTCCGTGTCTTGGCCATCCAAGAAGTCTTACCAAAGCTCCTACCAGTAGCTCTGTTGCCAGAAGAAACAAAACCCTTCCCTGTTCCTGCTGTGCCATGGTAGCGGTCCCACCCTTCCCACATGCCACCCTCCGCTCCCCACACAGACTCCACTTGGATCATTCCACCTTCTGAGATCCTGTGGGGTCTCTGTGGAATGGCCCCAGACATTTTCTTTTCATGAAGGCTCTAGGTCCTATCTGGGTAGAAGTCCTCAGGACTGCCCTGCTATGGATGGTGCTGTGGCTGTGTTGTCACAATAATGAGTTATGGAGTGCTATCAGTGACACAATATATGAAGACAAAATGACTCAAAGACTCAAGCAATGTTGTGGTGCAGAAGCTTGGTAGAAGTTTCTTGAAACTCCTTTTTTTCTGTGCTGATGGTGGCTCTGCATTTCCCAATCTTGTACAGAAGTGGAAATTCCAAAATGTTCACAGAAAAATGTGACTTGTGGTCTATGACCAAGCCATAGGCATAAAGTACTGGAAACATTGTGAGAGAATTTTACCCGTCAGCTTGGCAAAGAGTAGCAATATTTATTTATTTATTACCTAGACTGGCTCAAGCATTTAAGTGGTAAGCACCAGGACTTCCCAGACATTTATTTATAGAATTTGAGGAAGAGAGTTTGTCTTTGTGATTGCCAGCATATCCTTCTGGCCTCTGTACTAGTTCAGTATTCTCTTAACAAATCACTAAATAAAAGACTTTCCAAATTTCTGAACTAGTTTTTCTTTCTACCCTGTTCTAAATGAAATGCTTTAAGAAATCATTTGTGGAAGAGGCCCTGTCTTTCTTTTAGTTTTGGTTTTGGGTTTTTTTTTTCACCAATTAAAATTGTTCATATAGTATGTGGATTATTAATTTTTTTTTTTTTTTAGTTTACATTGTTCTTGTGTTCAGTGGGCTTGAGTCTGGGCCTCAGCACTACTCTGTTGTCACAAACTGCTTTTCGCTGACTTCAAACTTGTGAAAGTTCTGTAGGTGTAAAAAAGGATCCAGTGCTCCAGATTTAGGGAGGAGTAAAAGGTTTTATAGTTTCTTTAGTTTTCCAAAGACTGTTTAGGATTACTGATACATCCCCAAAAAGGAAATAAAAATAAATTAGATAAAATATTCCCACCCCCGTTGAATTTGTGCTCAAGACATCTTATAGCAGAGCTTTGCACTCGCTGCAGTGTCAGAGAGGAAGAGTGAAAGGATGGCATGAATGCAAAGGAGAGTTTGCGCTAGTATTTCTTTTTAAAAATTATGGCTGTGAACCCTGAGTCTCCACTGCAATTTCCTTGCTCTTGTGTGGGATCAGCTATATTACAGTCATGTCCTTGAGAAGGGGAATGATACATTTTGCCTTTAAATTTAACAAGAATAATTTTAAATTTTATCAGTAGCACACTACAATGAAATACACAGTTTCTACAAGGCATTTATGGACATGTTCACTTTTTGCGTGGTCTTTCCAAATTCAGCTTCACATATATTATGAATAAACAGCAGTCTCTCACTTAAGGCTTGGACATTTAACCATCTATTGGACTCACAGGCAATGTGGGTGCTAGTTCGATGCTCACATGCTAAATTAGGAGACTTTAAACATTTAAATGTGGATCCAACTTTGGATTTCCTCTCACCCTTAGTATCTATCAATTCACTGGCAATTTCATGTTTAGAAATAGGGTTGGAGTCTCAGCAGCAATACATTTATTATCAAGGCCTTTCAGGTAGTCCAGATGCTTGGTTCCATCCAGCTTTTTTCATGGCTTTCTGGGTTTATGTTACTACTCACTGTGCCGTGACATTAAATGGCTCGGTCACTCTGGTCAGTGTTCACTTCCCTGCCAATATGTGCAATAGGGAGGAAAGGAGAATTTGCTGGTAGTGAAATAGGTTTGACAACAGTTCTCAACACTGTGAGGAATAAAAATAGTAGGACGGACCTTTGAAGGAGAGTGGAGTGATAACTAGAATATGCTACGGTATCCCTTCACCTTTAGCTCAACTGAGCACAGCTGAACCCTTCAGGGGTATTTTGATATCTTAACCTGTCATACCATGATGCCCACCCCTCATAAAAACCTGGTAGCTGACCCACTGTCAGGTTTTCAGGTGTCTTAGAGGTTGGATCTGATAAGAACTTCCTTATGGAATGGTGTTATTAAGCCTTTTCTCTTTCAAACCCATGTTACTGTGGCTTAACACAAGATATCCACACTTTGCGACAGTTCCTCATGGCTCTCTCCCCTGGGCTTGAATTCTGCCCTCTCCTAATCTGGGGTAGAAGATGGCATGGACAAAACAAGTTCATCAGGGTGCTGTAAACAGCCTCACTGCAGTATTAACTCAATCAGCTAGTCTACATCTTGAGATGCATCTTAGAGGGTTTCCTTCTGTCCCTGGAGTTACTCTTTTTTCTGTTTCCTCTGGAACTTTTATTGGCAAGTTTCAGAACTGCCATGGTTGTGACATTGTCTCATCTGCTTCCTTGCTTTAAAGTGTCCCTGATTCTTTGCTTAATGTGAAGCAATTAAAATAATGTATTGGTCCATTCTTAATTTGATCTCAATTAGCCAAATTTTTTTTAATGTATGAACTCCTTTTTCTGGTGATTATTTTTCTTTGGTACTTGCTTTACCACTGATATATTAGTTTTACCCTTTTATGTATATTTTTCTCAAACATTAGGGTGATATCTTTCCATGCTTGAAATAATTCAGAATTTTGCCATTTGCTACAGAGGAATGAAGGTTGCATATTTACCTTGAAACTTCATATAATTAGACTAATTTGGCAGAAGGCAGAGCCTATTCTCTATGGCCTTAATTATAGCCTTCTATTGTAGGGCCATCAAATTACTTTTTTCTAAGTTTTTCTTTCTTTTGAGCTCTTTGTATAGATATGTCTAAGTATTTTTCCTATATCTTTAATTGTCTTTTCTAGTCCTGGGTCACAGGTCCTTTTTAATATTCACTTTGACACCTGTCTGCTTCATTCAGTCTGGCTGTATTGCTAAAACACAGAGGTTGCCTGGAGAGGTGCTCAGCGAGGTTGTGGTGTCTCCATTCTTGGAGTTATTCAAAATCTGACTGGACACAGCCCTGAACAGCCTGTGGAGGTGGATTAGATGATCTCCATAGGTCCCTGTCAACCTCAACCACTCTGTGATTTTGTGAAAATATAGACAACAATTTCCTTTCCCTCCTGACAAGACTTTCTGTTCCTTTCCTCTCCTAGAATTCAGTTGGGTACCCAGTGGAAGTTCTCTGATGGTTGTTCTCTACATTTCATTTGGCCTTTCATATTCTATTTCTTTCCCTGTGTAAGAAATGTTATGTACAAATTTAGACATCCTTTCATTACACTTTCTTTAAAAATGTTTGTTGTCCCATGAAATCTGAGCACTTAGCCAATATTCAGGGCTTTGGATAAGTTTGGGTTGGGCTTTTTCCCCCAGTAAAGAACACATGATTTCACGAGACAGAAATTTCTTTAACGCAATCTAGTCTATTTACAATGAACACCAAGTCCCATTTGCTAGGAAAAGAAGAGGTAGATGGAGACTATTTCCTCGCTCAAATTTTCCAAGTCTTCAGTCTTTCTCTTTTAGCACCTTCTCAGCACCACACTTGTTTCTCTTACTGTTTCCAGACTTTAATTTCTATCTGTTTCTGTCAAAGCAGCCAGTTTCAACAAAAAATGCCCAGTTCTGTACTCTCATCAGTTTGTGGAGAGAGCTCCACCCATGTTACTCAACTTCTGCTGAGACATTGCCCACAACTGGAGCTCTGGCTCTGAGGGTGCCAGTCCTCTTATTCTGGGTAGGAGCTCAACAGCTTCTTCTGTTTGGCCATAATGAAAAACAATTCACATATTCATGGCTTATAAACATATTTTCTGGCAGCTGTCCAGAACATCTTTGTGATTAGTGTATGAAAGATGTAGGCTGACAGGTAAAAAGATGACATTTAATTGAGCTCCAAGAGAGATCTTCCTAGCACTTTATTTTCCAATGGAAAAGTTAAACATTTCAATTCATGCACAGCTGATGAATGAATACCACCTCTGACCCCCAAAAGCAAACACCACCCCCCAGCCAGTCATAAAAAAAAAAATACACAAAAGACAGCTAGGGCCTGATTTTTGTTCAGATTTCATTGTGTGAATTAAAAAATTGCACACACATTTCACAGATGAAAAGAGAAAAAATGTGATAATTAAACATTCTAGTCTGGCAATCAAGGTTCTTAAAACCATGCTGAGTGTCAACAGTTGCAAGTTCTTTTGGACTGATATTGCAGCTTCCATCCCTGTGGAAACAGCTGTCATTATAGGCATTGTATTGAATCATGAAAGGAAGAAATGAACTCTGAAGAAAGATTGACTCTTTCTCTGGAAAATTGCAGAGCTTTCCTTTTCTCCCAAGCTGAATTAAACCAGCAAAACCACAATTAGCTCAAAAGAGATCCCATTTTTTGGAAGTAAATCTTGCATTTCACATAACACCGGACTGACACCTCACCATGAGGTCTGCAATGCCGCAGAAAGGGTCTATTGACTTTTCTAAGCAGTAAGAAAATGCACTTCCAAATGACACTTACACCTCCTTTCCACCACATATAACATATGGTCTCATCTCTATTAAGAACATTCAAATTAACCTATTATATTAATGGGAAGCTTTTATGCAGGCCTCGTACCCCAAAGATCTTTACTTTTATAATTAGGCGGAACTATTTTCCAGGTTAGACATGAGATACATTGCTCTTCTTTCCCACATAAGTCGCTCCATATGTAAAACATCACTGGAGGTCCTTCCTTCCTTCCTTCAAGCTGACTTTCCCTGCCTCTCCACATTAGTTTGGCTATTCCAGCACTTCTAAAACACTCCATATGTTGGTGAATAAACCATCATTTCCCACTTGTAATGAGATTACTCAGTCCTTGGGAGCAGATTTATTAGCTGCAGTTATTTCATGTCTAATCACAGCCTTGCTTTCCATAAAGAAAATGAACAGGCATGGATTGCGTTTGAGAGCTTGGGGTCCTAAATACTTGGGTTACGTCTAAGTAGACTTTGTTATTTGGAAGGAAAGCAAAAGGAAGCAATAAAAGGCAGAGGGGGAGGGCTTTTTACAAACCTAGGCTAATAAACATGAAGAGTCTGTCAATGGACTTTCTGCACATGCTTTGAAGTTTTTACACAGGCTGAATACACCTTCACCATATATTTGTCCAGCAACGATGTCATCTGTTATGAATAAATGATGAGTGACAGAAAATTGCGATGGAGGGAATATGCTACAACAGCGGAATAAACAGGCCTTGTAGTAACTGTGTGGTGAGAGAGACTTTGTGTGAGGTAGAAACCACATTTCTACCAGATGGCATGGGCAGCTGTCCTGAAGGAGAAGGGATATGATGGGGCCCAGCTGTAACTCTTGCTCTCCCAACTATCACTCTGATCCCAGAATCATGCAAGAGAGAGTTTTGGGAAAACTAAAATTCAGGTCATCTTCCTCCTTTCCTAAACATCCTCCAATGTGAAATTCAGACAGAAGATGCAGTCAGAAACTTCAGCTGCAAGGGCAGCTCCAGATGCGGCCTAAGGAGGGTTCTTTGAGCCTTTGGAGAACTTCTCACCTAGCGGAGATTTGGACCTGTAATTACCATGCGCTGGCTCACCTCCATCTAAGCCACAGCTGCCTCTCCTACTGCCTTCTCCCCCTCACCCTGTTTCATTATTCCCTGTTCCTTTCAATGTCCCCTTTCTCTTTATCTTTCCTTCTACTCAGTGTTTTCCTCCAAAGTATCACCCCTCTCCCTGAGGCTACCACCAGCCTGAGGCCTGCTGCCCCTCCAGGGTTCATGTTTGTGCTCTCAAACCCATTCAGGAGTCTCTCTTGCCTGTATAGATTCGATGGTTTTTGCAGCAAGCTGCAGGTGTGACTCTTCGAAGCCTGCCTTTTAGGTTGATGCTAATGTATAGTCATTCTCCACTGCTAACACATAAATAAACAAGGAATCAATAAACAAGGAATCAACCTTTTTTCAGTTCCAGGGTCCTCTGGGCCATCTTATTATATGGCTAGTGCAGTTAGGTGTGATGAAAGAATAGAAAAGGTAATTTTTCAAGCGTATTTCTTAATGTGGAAGTTCACTTTCCACTGTTTCCCTTCTTTTAATAAATTTGTTGTTGCAGGTTTTGGGAGTTAGTAATAAAAGTTATCATTTAGTTCAGAATGTCTTACTGGTTGGGAAGAAATAGTATATTTGCATATCGACAAATGAACTGTAAATATTTCTTAACCATGGAAACCTTGGTTTGGTGATGACTTCACTCCTACAGAACAGTCTAGTGATCTTCTCAGTTTTCAAGGGAGGGATATATGAACCAAAAGATCTGAGCAATGCTATTGGGATTTATAGGGCTCACTGGCTGAGACCTCTCTCACACAGTGCCTCTGTTGCCAAGTTACATGGGAAAAGCAGTATAGTACTACACCGCTAAAATAGCATACAGTTATAGTGCCTGGTATATTTGGTACTATCCCTTTGATTCAATACATTAGTATATTTGAGATTAGAGCTAGGAATTGAAATGGAGAAAATGGACAACTCTGGGCATGCTACCAGACCCCAACAAATAGCACATTTTTGTTTTTCAAATAAAGGCCAGACCCTCAACTCAGCATAGGTGGAGAATGTTTGGAAGGGAGGTGCTTTTATGCATCTTAGGAATCAGAGAAGCCTCAAGCCTGCTCTACTGAGGGTGCCTGCGGCTCTGCCCTACCCCAGGTTCAAAACTGCTGTTTTCTGAGAAGCAGGGACTTTCAGACACCTCTGGCATTTTACAGTTTCTACGCAGACCTGGGCAAAGATGCAGAACATCGTATAAGTATTCCACTTCTGGACTATGAGATGCTTATGAGTGCTTAAGGTGACTTTGGCAATGCAGTACCTGTAAGCACCATGTATTGCATACTTTTTTGTGGACACTTTGCTGCACAAAAGTTGCTAAGCATACAGTAGGAACAATGGTTGCACTAAAATTGTATCTAATTACGGCAAAACTTTAATTAACCTGCAGTTGTCAACAACCAGGACACTAAAAATTAATTGCTCTAAGGCATTTGATGTGAAAACAAAATTAGCCAAGGTTGACCAAAACCATTAGTGTCCTGTAGCAAAAGGAACTGGAGGTGATGTGCATTCATTCAGGGTTCCTTTCTTCCCTTTTCCGCTCTACTAAAACTTTCCTCACCAAAATCTCTGGCATCTTTCTTTTAGACCTCTGCTCAATCACATCATGCTTGTCATTCCTGCTTTCTTAATCCCTCTGAACCAGACTCTCCCATTCTTTTATTGTTGCCATTGCTTGCCTATGTTCTCCCTCCTATTAATCTGCCGAGCCAGTTGCTATCCTTCAGAAGTACTCCCTTGTTTCCATTGTCCTGTTCTGTCAGTGTGTCTCTTACAGCTCTTTTATTCTTATCCTTAGTTATATAAATTCTTGTCCTTAGCAATATGAAATTATCATATGTCACTACTTAGTCATATTACTGTATTTCTTATTTGCTTTGCGGTAAAATTGTACCACAACTGTACTTGGTGCCTTGATCACAGGTGTTGAAACATTAATATAGGCCCTGTGCAAATATCCCACGATGATTCCTTCTTCGAGGAATGTAAAAGTATGAGAAAAGAGACAACAAAAGAAAGTAAGACAAAGAGGGAAGGAAGGAAAGAAGGAAGGAAAGAAACAAGGAAAGAAAGAAGGAAAGAAGGAAGGAAGAAAAAAAGGAAAGAAGGAAGGAAGAAAAAAGGAAAGAAGGAAGGAAGGAAGGAAAGAGGGAAGGAAGGAAAGAGGGAAGGAAAGAGACCACAAGAACTGTAGTGTCACATTGCTTTATTCACTTATCACTATGTCTTCACGTTAAAGTACTGCTAGCATCTTAAAGAATGGAATCTGAGTTCCTTAATTTTCCCACATATCTTCTTCTTTTCAGAGTCTCACAACTTCTGAAAATCCCGAACTGCAGCAATCAACTTTAACATGTTACTTTCTTCCAAAAGCCAAACTGTGACCAGATTGCCCCTATACAGCATTTGTGGCCAAATTCTTCTGCTTCCAGCATGTAAAACCTAAAGGTAATGTAATTCATATAACTACTTTTAGTTACATACTCCAACCATCACCTGGGAAATAAACATAGTATCTTTCAAAGCTCACATACCCTTACTTGAAATAATTTTCCCTGTAGAAACATGTCCACTTTCAAGGTGTGAATTGTTCCTAACACCTAAAAACTAATGACAAAACTGCTGAAAATTATCCTACAGCTTTGGTTGAGAAATTTGGTTCTCATACATGTGGACATGGCAGATGGGAATTCCAGTGATTTCTAAAACCAAGAATCGAGGTTTGAATGACAGATGGTTTGTGCATTAATGCAAAGAACATGGGCTAAACTGAGTGGCATGTATGATTTTTTGATTAAACTGGAATATCAGCAGCTCTAGGATACATTCTTGGTTTTGCTTTGGGAAAAGAGGGTTATCTTCTTTTAATTAGCAGTGACAGCATGTGGAGAGTACTGAAGAGACTTGCTCTGTGTCAAAAATCTTCATAGGCACGCAGGGTCTGCACTTTGAGAAATTTGAACAGCAATGCACAACATTAAGGGCAAAGTTTACTAAAGGAACAAGACTATAGATTCATGAGATGGTGGCTACAGCTGCAAAAGCAGCATGGGAAGTTCCCACCCCTTGTGTACTGCCTTTTGTCATTAATTCCTCTCCTGTGCTATCTCCTCAGTTGTAGGGTTACAGTTGGTCATAGTGTTAAGCTGTCAAATATCTCACTGAAACTACCACAAATAGCTTTTCAGAAAAGAGAAAATGTTTTTATTCTTCACTCTGATTACATCCATGGTCTTGCAGGTGCTGAGAAGTGAATGCAGGGGATATTCACACTGGTTTTCCTGTTACGACCAGTGTCCTATATGACTATAGATATAAAAAGTCCACCAAGCAACGTACGGCAGTTGCTTAGGTACCTCAGAATGTGCTTTGTCTGTGCAGAGACATCCTTGGCTGAAATGACTTCTAAAAATTTAGCTCATGGCAAAACTCAACTTAGAAAAAGGTCTTCCAGTGTCTCTGGGAAACCCAGCCTGGTAGGTATGCTCTGAACAAACCTGAGAAATATTGTTGAGTCTGCAAGAAATTAGAAGAAGTTAGGCCTTTTTTTGTTGTTGTTGGGTTTTTTTGGCAACCATGAAGTGGAAGACTTAGGTTTATGCTCTTCAGTTTGATGGGATTCAAGATTACCTACCCTGATTTCTGGGACTTTGCTTAAAGCGTTTTCTAACCAGCGAGACTGAGCTGGAGATACTCTTGCTTTTCAGTAAACCATTTTTAGTGGGCTGGGGAAGCTGTGAGGGGTCTGAGATCTCAGTGAGTACAAGTACCACTGAGCAGATGACTCACCTTCTCGGGAAGATGGGGTCCATCTGCTGCATCTCTATATTGAAAGTGCACAGTGAGCTCCCGGATGCTAAACAGAAACCACTATCTGCTCCACACCTAGGTTAGTGTCCTCACTGCCTCCCCCAAAGGACTGGTAGGGGGACTCTGTAGGCCATCATGCTAGGCTGAGTTGGGGAATCCAGTAACATCCCAGGAACGAATATCAATCTACTATTATTTAAGATGCATGCTATAAGCTACAGTAATAAAATAATTAGAATTCTGCATGTCTAATAAGTTTTTCTATCTGAACTAAGCAGCTTAAATGTTTCAGTTTTATAAGAGGGATTCTCTGGCAAACATTTGTTGGAATTCCTATGTCAGCTATTTTTTACAAAAATTTTACTTCTCCATATAGTTTTGAAAGACTTGAGAAGGCTTTTGGCAGCATTTTTTCCTCTACCCTACTGCTTGCAAAGATAGTTTGAAGTACATTTTAAAATGTAATTATTTAAACGTCATTCAGTAGTGTAAGCAGTGAGCTTGGATACCTGTGGCTACGTAGTCACACAGCTAGACAAGGGGGAAAAAAGAAACCATGGTAACAATGTTACTTGGAAATAACAGACTGGAGTAATCAGGTTAGGATGGAAGAATATTGCAGAAATTATGCAATTTATAGATAGGCTAGTATACTATCCGCCAGCAGGCAGCTTTGCCCAAATCTATGCAGATGTGTGTGGTTACTATTTTTACGACTAGCAAAACTCTTTGACAAGAGCACTAAAAAAAGAAAAGAAAAATTCTAGTATTTTATTATTTACAGTAAGAATAAAACCCTCATATTTGCCTCATTTAATCCATATAGAAAATTTCATTTTTGGATAAATGGAAATAAATTTCAAAATTACTTTCCTGATAGAAAGGCAGTACAACTAAATGGGATATTTTTTCAGACATTGACATTTTAAGCAATATTTGAAGCCTAAGCTAGTGATTTTAGAGAACCGTTTTTGGTAGAATATGTTAAGAAAGTAATCAAAGAGGTAAATGCAAGAAGACTGAATACTGTTGAGCAAACTAATATCTCACTCTTTCAATCCCTTTAGCAAGAATGGCATTTCTACCTGACAGGAGGGGAAATGGTACTTGGTGGTATAATAAGTTGTAAATTAATTAAAAATACAAGAAGTAAATTAATAATGAATGTGTGATTGCCTGTTTAAGAATCTTTTCCTCATTTTCTCTCCTCTGCTTTCCCCAGTTCCTGCACAGTCCCCAGCGCCATAGTTTGGAAACATTTTAATGGGATTTTAAAGACAGAATAAAGATCTCTGACACTGAAATACAACATTCTTCACGTGACAAATGTTTTTCAAGCACAGCTCTGGTAATTGTTTTTGTACTGGTATGTGTGAAAGAGGGCAGTAGATATGATTCCTCATATGCTCCCCGAAAAATGAGGCAACAGTGGTAAAGACTGCATTTTCAGAGGGGATTATTTATGCTTTATAATTTATAGAAGCTTTTGCTTAATTTGATACTCCTTCACACTTAACCACATAACATCCACAAGTCTTGTGAAGTCAGCTGGAAACTATAAAAGCTTAGCACCTTGGAAATTCTTGACTTTGACTATCTAACAACTATCCACACTTAATATAATTTTTGAGTATCAGGCTGTGAGGCTTAGCATAATGCAACAGAGGGATTCTGGTGCCTTTAGAGAACACACTTCTCCACGAGCAGTTCTCCTCATTTCTTCACACCTTTGGAGAGTGGCACCTTGCCACATGGCAGCCACTCCATCTCCCTCCTCCTCTCCTTCTTCTTCCTCCTCCTCTTCATGTCACAGTATTGTTCCTGGATTGGCTCGAGGGTCAAAAATCTGTTTCTGTGTCAGTGATTTGCTCCCTTCTGCCACCAATGTCCCTTCTTACTTAGACCAGGGGTTTAATATATAGTAAATCCAAATTCAGGCTTGAGAAGAATAAATTTTGCTAGTTTGAGACCAAGTAAATAGGAATTCCTCAGTTACCAGTTTCTGCCTTTATACCAAGTTTTTCTTCATATTCCCTTTTGATATGTTAGCCTTACCTTTATTTTTCAATGGTTTTCTATCAAAAACCTCCTTCCTTTCCAGAACTTGCAGTTCAGCAACTGTATATAAAAAAACACTACCTGAGAGTGAATTCCTAAAACCAGCAGCAGACACCTCCCTCTTTGTCTTCAGTATAAAAAATCTTCAAACCCAGCTGTCTGATGATAGTACAGCATCTGAACCACAGTAGTGAGACCAGTACATTTTTCCTTTGGCTTTGGGTAATACTGGGTTTACAAAGAACTTGTGCCTATACTGCTGTCTTTACTGGACTTTCTGCCTTCATGTCTACTGACTGGCTTGAGATCTCACTACTAATATGTGGGAGTCAGCTGAAAGTTTCATTTGAAACAACCTTTTTGTCTGAAAATATCATGTTACTCCTTAGAGAGTGTTTTCTCATACGCTTTTCAAATTACAGCTGCTCCAACAATCCTCTGACATCTAAGTCATTCAAAACAAAGAATATTGTACTCATGCTATTGAGGCACAAAATGTCTTTATACTTCATCAGGAAATATTTTAAACCAATAAGCAGAACATTCGTAATTAAGTCTGCCAATTTGTCCTCAGTTCACATATATTTTAAACAAAATACTATGTTGTTTTTCTGAAAAGAAAAAGAAAAGGTTGTGCAATTAGATATGAAGCCTGAGATAGCTGCAAAGGAAACCAAAGTTAACTCTGCTGGAACAGTGGGTTAGGGGGTTTATGCAGTGGTTGTCACTGCTGCTGGCATTTCCCTCCTCCTACAGACTTAAAAATGCCCTTGGCCTTACGTTGAAAGAAGCACTTTTGCTGTGACAAAAGTTTTTTAATAACTTTTTTTTTTTTTTTTTTTGCCACAGGAATGTGACTTCAGTCTGCTTTTGAGCAGCAAACTCAGCCTCTCGGGTTTGGGTAGTAGTGCTATTATCTTAAGTCCTTTCTTGGTAAGGAAGAAATTGAAACTCTGATCATAATACTCACTTGGAACATAGCACAAACCCAAGAACTGGTTCACTAAATTAACTTCTAACAGTGCTTCTCCTTATCAGAAATAAAAAAAAAATATTGACCTTAAGGAGGCAATATTAATTTGAAGTCTACTCAACTTCAAGAAGTCAAAGTAAGTTTCAGTCCCCTTCCATTTTTGATAGCTCTGCAGTTTTTAATTTCTCTTCTCCTGTAGCTGAAAAATGAAATTATCCCATTTTCCATAGCAACACAAAACAATGGAAAGTTGTCTGTGTATACATTGGAAAAGGTGAAATGATAAAATTTTAAGTTTAGTGACAGAGAACTCTGAATCACTAATCAGTATCAAAAGTGTTTAGCATAAATGATAGCTCACTTCCTACGGTACCAGGCCTAAAAATGACAAAATCGGGCAGACTGCTACACCCATGGAGAGGCCAAGGTCCCCTGCTAATATCTGCATATGCAAAAAAAAGCCCCACTGGCAAAGAGGACAATGGAACATCTCCATAATTCTGGCTCCAATTTAAATTCAGTTTTTTTGTTGTTGTAAAATTTCCTGACTGCAGTTATATTTATATTTATACTCTCTCATACCTAATTTGCATTATTCAGCTAAATATTTAGGCAACTGTCATAGCACTAGTTGTATTTTATGACTCTCTACAGTAGAGAGGAGTATAACTGCCTTTCATTTTCTTTCTGTTAACAGTTCCCAATCTTTTAGCTTTACTTTCAGCTTATCAGCTGTCTGTTCTCTAATTAGTTTTAAGGAAGCATACAGTATGCTAGTATATTTTTAGTTAGTAAACCCAAACACTGTTTAGTAAACTCAAACATTTCCCTTTGCGTCTATTTACAAAAGATGTTCATGCAGATTCAGTAGGATTAGCAGCAAAACATTTCCAGAGGAAGTTTGTAAAGATACCATGTTGGCAGTGCTAAAGGTGTTAAGCCAGGCATCTTACAGCCTGTAAGAGTTATCAGCAGAATTTATGCAGGCATATAATATATTTCGTGAAATCATGAATGGTTTGCAGCCTTCCATTCGGCTTTCCACATTCTTTGGACCTTAACTTTTCGGATGACCTGTGGAAGTAGGCTATCTTTCTGAAATAGCTGTAAAAAAGTGGTTGGCACCTAATAAAAAATGAATACAAAAATTTCCAAATGGCCTGTTCCTAATTGCGCAGAAAGTGTGAACTAGGCTCTAATCCTCTGGGCACTTAGCTTGCATTTTACTGCACATGTGAAGGGCCTGCAGAGAGCAGGGGATGGTGGCTCAGACCCCTGGCCCTGCCCTGTGCCGCCAGCACCTGCGGGCGCAGCAGCTTCACTTCATCCACCTTCTGCAGGTGCAGCTTTGGTTCAGGCAAGCCCAGGCAGCCTGGCATGTCCCGCAGGTGAATGCAACCCCTGCACCCGCTGCCGAGGGGTGCCCCGGCACAGGGCATCGGCACTGCTCCCAGGAGCACCCCCCAGAAATGACTTCTGCATTCATTCACTCTTTGCACAGCTGGGAAATCCAGGGGTTTGGGACATCCCTGGCTCTTACCTTTTCAACTTTCATCATTTTACGAGACTTTGAATGAAACTGGGGAAAAAATTGTGACTGGCCAAATTTTGTCAAAAATAAAGTGCCTCTAGTAGTAAGATACACCTTGGCAGCTCATATTTGTACCAGCAGTAGACAGATGGACTATTTGGACTTGATGATCTTAGAGGTCTTTTCCAAACTTAATGTTCTAATTCTAATTCTAATTCCAATTTTAACCTTCCCAGGGGCATGGCAGAGTCCCCATCATCAAGATGCAATTGAGCAAGGTGGTAGGTAGTATCATCTAGGCTCCTTTTCCCACAAAAGGTTGGACAAGATGATCTGTTGAGGTCCTTTCCAACCTGGGCTGCTCTATGATTCTGTGATTCTATTTATATGTTAAAGACTTGGATGTAAATTCTTCATTCAGAGCACCTTTTTTAAACCAACACTGATGTGGTCGCATTAGTCTGAAGAATGATTCAATACCTCTTAAGTAAAATGAAGAGAAACCATCCATTCAAAGGTGTACGCAGCTGCTAGGTAATTATCAGTAAGCCCCAGGAAAATGCTCTAATTATCAGATTCAAACAGGTTTCCATTGTGTGAAACAGTCCAGCCGTACACAGGGCTAATAAAGGCACAAACACAGGATAGAGAGCAAATGGCTCGGTACTAATTCTGCAGAAAAGAATCTTGGCATGAGTCAGCTATCTCATGCTATAGGAGAAAAGGAAAAAAAAAAAAAAGAATCTATGATACATATAGAGGAATACTGCCTGTGAGATATACAAAATATTTTTTATAACCTACAGATATAGTCAACATTGGGAAAGCATCAGCTGGAGTCCAGTTTTGGGCACTGCATTTTAGCAAAGATGTGGATCCATGGAAAAAAAACCAAGACAACACTGAGAAAGATCAGAGGACAAGAAATCATGGTCTGTGAGGAAACACTGATAGAACTGGGGGCTGGAAGAGAAAGAGCTGCACAGAAAAATGTCTACAAACTGCTGAGATTACAAGAGGGACTATCTTGTCTCCTTTTCAGTGGTGTTGGATGAGGAAGTAAAAGGCTTTGCTGCAGCAAGAAACCTTCTGGGTAGGCTGTGGGAGAAAACCCTTTCCAACTGCTGGAAAGGTCACCTCACCACTGCTGGAGGTGGCTGCCTGGAGAGCTGTAGGACCTCTGTCACTGATGGCCCTCAGTGCCCTGGGCTTAGCAAGGGTGTCTCAGGAGGGACACAGCTACAGCTCGCCCTGTCCTTCAGCTCCAGGTGGGAACGGGAGTCTTTGCATCCCTCCCAGCTGCAGGTTTCTTCACAGAAGAGAAACTGTGGTTCTTACCCATAAGCCAGGAATCATTGCACAAAAGACACGCATGGTTAGTAAGTGATGATGCTTGTTTGTTTAGGAAATAACATCAAAGATTCAGGTATAAGGAATATTTTCCTACTGTTTTTTCATAGTTAGGAGTTCTGGGGTATGTTTCGATGCCTGGAACAGAAAGGTTTTATGAGGTTGTTACAGGCCCTGTAACTTCTTGGCCCCTTCTCATTATTTACTGTTGGTTATTGCACTCAAGAAGCAGACCAAGAGTTTGGTCCAGCAGGTTTGTTTAGTAATGAGCACAACAGTACTGAGTTAAGAATTCAGACAACATATCATCTAATAATAGGTGGTTTACATTTCAGCTATTTCTTTTATTGGAGAAGAAAATTATTCCCTGCTAACAATTTCATTTCCATATTACCTCCACACTTCTTGGATGTATCTACAAGGTGTATCAAGAAATATGAACATGCATGTCAAGACCAGTAAGTTACCTAATATTTACAGTTAGTAGGTTGACTAATATTTATGACCATCCTATAGGGTATAATTTTAACCTGGAATAATGGAAGCAGTAAGTTATCTGTAGGATCCTAGAGATTGCTTGTCTCCATGAATCATATCCAAAATCTCGAACAGCTGTAAGAATATTTGGAAAATGTAAGTTGTCCCTGAGAAAAGATTCAGCACCTGTCTATGGAAATCTTTATGTGAAAACATGGGAGTTGGAAACTTCGCGCACCTACTAGAAGTAAAGAGTATTTAAATTGGGATGAGTTCTGAGTTATCACTGCATTTTGGTGTGGATGAAGGCAAAATATTTTCATGTATTCGCACAAGTTGTAAATTACATTCTTTTTGGTTTCTGTATTTATTTTTACTGGACTTACATACAAATGGAAGTTGTTTCAAATTAATATCTGAATGTTACCTCCAATAATTTCTCAGCCCTTTGCTCAAAAGAAATTACAACAAATGTCAGTATATTCTAAAATCAATGACAGTGAACAATTCAAAGGCAGAAATGGTCCATTTTTGAAAGACAAGTTATTTGCCAAGAATAAGTTACTCAAGTTCAGTGACTTTTGTTGTTTTCTAGCTGCTGTTCTTGTCAACATCCCTGTACTTTCATTAGTGCTGGTAAGTGCAAACTAATGTCATCTTTCAAAGATATCACATGGATGGAACATAAAAACCAACCTTTCAAATGTCACTTAAATACATGTTATTTTAATATAAAGATTTATACCATAGCTCCTAGAGACCTGAAATGACAGATAAGCCTTGTTTTCTTTTTACCAGATAAATACCTGATAAGAAACACTTTTAGTCAAAGAATCAAAAGCTTTACAACCTCAAACTTTCTATTGTTTCAACTTTTCAGATGGCAGAAATATGTTTTCTGGCATATAAAACTATTCTACTTGATGTTTAGAAGTACTCCAAGGATTTTAAAAAGATATAACGGATATTATTAGCAAAGAGGAATGCTGCCAAAAAGCCTGTGCATTCTGTCTGGCTAATATACTGAACGTTAATTCACTAGCAGTGGCTGGTACGTTGCCTACTCTGATACTCTGCATGTATATGGTAATAAAATAAAACTCAACAGTAATTAACACATAGCAGTATATTACATGCTATTTCCTGAACATCCCTACGTGAAGAATGTCAGCCCAATCCCATGCCAAGGAAAGATAAAGATTAGATACTGGAGCTGGGAAATGCTAAATGGTTTCATACCGTTAGTGGAGAAATGTACAATATGGACAAAGTCAGTATTAGTGAAATTAATGGTCCTTCTAAATGTATTCTGCAGAAGTAAAATACAAATCTTTATTAAAGCGTATGTGAGCCAACAATTTCCTTTCTCAGTACATGAAATATTTGGTTACTCTTCCCGTAATGTTTTATTCATACATGATTTCACAGTAGCTTAAATTTTCTAATACAATTCCCCAAATACATACTTATGTCCAGATATGTGGTCTCATTTTAGAAGTGCTGAATTCCCACATCTCCCACTGAGCAAACACAACTCAGTTGATGCACAAAATTGACCTATGTATTTATGGTCATATACAACATCCACTGAAATTAAGGAAAATGTAATTCCCTTGCGTGCAGTAAGATGAAGGAGTTTGTTAAGTCCTTTAACTTTAGGCACCCACTCAAACAAAAGTTTGTCAAAAGAACCTTTGAAATGCCTAAAGAGAATTTGGCTAAAACATTTGATTTTGGAGGAAAAAGTTTATTTCTGATCATTGACACTTATTTTGGGAAGTGTGTTTCTGAGTGTTTTCTACCATAATGGTTGTTGATAAAGAACAGGGGCAAAAACCTAAATAGTACAATATTTCTTATTCAGAACATCACACAGAGTTTTCCTTACAAACTATTTGGGGGAAAAAAAAAATCTTATTTTTCAGTGTTCTGTCATAAGGCAAAAGAGGTGTATCTGGACAAAAATGAAAACACCCTTGAGTAAACGCACTATAATAATACCATTCAAGCTATTTTCATATCTCAGCCTATTAATTCAAGCAGTTTCTCACGGCCTCTCATATAATCTATTTATACTGTGTCTGTCTGAACAATATGTGACTGAGAATGGTATTTATTTTGCTTTTACATCATACTGGGAAGTGTTGATTGCCTTCTTTTAAATAAGCATTTAGAACTTCCTGCTTCTTTTTAAAAAAAGACATTTTTCTTTTAAAGTATGTACAAAGCTGAATGAATTTGGAGGAAAAAAACTCACTTATTGAATAACTTGCTCCAGAGAGCAGCATTATTTGTTAAATAAAGCAAATAAATATTTGCTACATAAAGGAAATAAATATTTGAGTAATAAACCTTATGAAAAAAACCCCCACACAGTGCATATCTAGTCAACAGATTTGCCTACTAATTTATGAATGCCCATGAGCCTTGTGCTTCCCTCTGGGCCCAAGCTACACAAGCTTTCCGACATGCCTGAGACAGTCTACTCTTCTGCTCTTACCACACTCTGTGTAACCCTAGACTACACCAGGGCAGCCCAGCTGAAATATTGAGGTAAAGCCGTGTCCGGCAGTGGTCCGCGAGCAGCCGGATTGTTTTCAGTGGCCTCTGTGCGGCATACAAGCTTGAAAGGAGCTTAGTGCTTAATGATATTATTCCAGTGTTTAATCCACTCTACCTGTCATTTAGAAATTTTTAAAAAGCCCACTTTTTATATTAAGAAAGTTTGAACATAGAATTTGTCTTATAACAATACAGGTTCCTTTTTCTAGAAGGGACTGAAGAAATTTCTCAGCATGACAGAAAGTAGAAAGAAGTGTAATCCTGTGGGAGTGTTCAAGCATACATATTTCTTAAGTCTTGGTGAATAATGGGAAAAGATGTCAGAAAAATATATGTGCTAGGGGAGGAAAACTTTAAGTGATTCAGTCTGGCGAGCAATAGGCGTAGCTTGAATTTTAATCTTCCTCCACCTAGCACTCTCTTTCCCCCTTTTTCTGTCTTTTTTTAAAATTTTCTCCTTCAATTTATTTAATACATTTATTTATTCACATTCAATCTTATACGAGTGATGTATTTTTTTCACAAGAGGTGCTCATTCCCAGATACCACAATGCGCTAGAGCATAAACTTTTCAGATATTCAAGTGGTACACATTTTTGCATACTGGAATGACTTATATTTAGTAGCATTTAATACAAAATACAATGAATATAACTACTTTGCCTTTTCCATATCCACCCTCCAAGAATGGCTTTCAGAAGAAAATATCTGGATTGCAAACAGTCTCTTCAGTGCCAGAAAAAAATCTGCTGTCTCTATACAACTCTACAGTCCTGTTGAACTGCAATTTTAAAGTTGCCTGGCTATTCTTTCATGACTACAAATCACATCATTGTGTGTCCCAGTGTTAATACGTTCCCTCAGTAACTGGTTCATGTGAAATGGGTTGCTACAAGATTTGCATCCACATTTTTATTGTACCAGTGAAGAGGAAAACCCAGGCTCAATGGCATTGCAAATTTACTCCATAATTTCTTACTTCAGACACACAGGAAAAGATAGGAATCTTTTTTTTTTGACCAAATTAAACAAACCACAAGATTTCTCTGAAATAATATGTACTTCCCATGAAATATTTACAGATGATCTCTGCAAGGGTAAAAAGAGCTAAATCAGTCCAATTTAAATGACTGCTGTAAACCCGGTTATAGTGGGTTCAACATAGCTTTATATTAAATTTCAATCTTCAGTATTTACACCGGACAGACTGAAGAAGTCCGAGTCTGCAATCCCTCAAGGAAAACAGTAATTTTTGTGCATGACTTTTTTTTTTGCAGTCTCAGAAAGGTCTGCTACTCCAGACGTTTGAAGTAGATGTCCAGTTTCATTCATTCTCTGCTAAAAGCAGACAAGTGTTCAGAAATAACATCCAGATTATACGTATATTTTTGTTGCTGATCTCTTACTCTGCCTCCAAGACACAGTGGAGTTTGGTTCCAATCTGATCAGAGCTGCTTTTGCTGGGTTCTCCTTGTGTTGATTGATGTGCCCACACAATCACTAGACAAAAAAAGACAAAAGCAACCAAAATAAAATTTTACTACTCCTAGTTTTAAGATAGTTCTTAGAGCTTTGGCACTGATATTCACAGTCAACCCTGGAAAGGGTATTTAGACATTAGCCTTTTAATGGCTGAACTCACGTTTGTTGATTGAGCCAATCCTGAAGTCTACAGAAAAGCCAGGAATTCAAGACAGTCACTTTTTACACTGTTTCAACTGAAAGGTGATGTATCAACTCTTCCTTCTTGTTTCAGAATATATAGTCATTTTTGTTTTTAGGGAAGCCATTCTTTTTGATTTGTGAACTATTTTGTTGGATTCTGAAGTAGGAGAATTATCCACTGGATGCAGGTCTTGTTCCATTACTGTAAGTCAGGTAGTTAAGGGCCGTGAGGGAAGGCCAGGCATTCAAATAATCCACCTCACAGTTCTTTAAAATTTGATTATAATGCCACCAAGAAGTAGAAATCCTTGGCAAGCTCAAAAATACTTTTCAGAGAAAGTCAGTGTCATCGTTATTCCACAAAAGGGGAAACAAAGCTACAAGGTGTGATGAAGTAATCTGAGAAAAATTGTAATTTTCACATGGTAGGTGGTATGGTGCCTTTGTATCGGATATGAAGGTGGAGTTTTGATCTTTTTCACATATTTTGAAGACATGTAAGAGAACACAACACAGTGCCAAAGATTCCGTCAAAAAAAGGGCTGTTCGTCCGAAACTGGGTTTTCCTTTCAATTTGTTAAGGCTAAAAATAAGAAGAGCTTTAATCACTGTCAAGGAAAAGGTAACTAGGCCAAGAGTCAATCCTTTTGAAAATTCTTTACTGTCAATACCTCCAGAGAGATAAAAACACAAGACTTTCTAGTGTAGCAGACAAGGCACAGAGGGTGATTGCTCCACTCTTCCAGGCTCTGGTGAAACTCATCTAAAGTGTGAGAGACCCTATTTTAAGATTAAATTAAGAGAATCTGTGGGAGGATAAATGAATCATCAGAGGATCAGGAAAAAAAGTGTAACAAGAGAAATGGTTAGAGGATCAGCAGTTGTTTAGAGAAGTCTTAGGAAGGAAGTGATGACACTTCAACTGTGCAAAAGGTTGCTGTGAAGAAGACTGTGATGAGTTGTCCCAGAAGTAGAACAAAGAGTAACTGTCTTAATTGGCAGCAGAGACTCATGCTTGATATCGGGAAAGCTTTAACAACAGTCAGTAGGGCTGAGAAACAGGATCCAGTGCTGGAGAGTGGAGCTCTCCTGGATCTGCCTGGGCACAGGGAACAGAAACAGCCACGGGGGAGAATCAGCATCCCTGAGAGGTGTTTTACTTGATGCCACCTCACATTGCATCCTACATTGCTACTGTTAGCATGATTTTCATGCTGCACTTTGTCACACACTTGCAGTGGAATACCACTACTAAGCAAATTTGTGCTGGAGCTCCTGCTTCACAGACATAGCATGCAGTTTATATACTATAAAGTGCTGCTGGGTTATCAGCTCAAAAGCATATCAGCGTCAAAAGAGTGTTTGCCACACTTGTGTCTACAGTTTTTACAGACCCACAACCCATGACACGTGTCTCAAATTAATTGTGTTAGCTTACCTTAGATAAAATATACTTTTTTCCTGGAAATTAATGAACACTGAAGGAAACCACTCCATTATGTTTGGCAACCCTGTAAACACTATGTCATATCTACTATGTAATATATAGCTGGTTAATGACTAATGCACATATAAATAAAGGAGACGTGGGACTCCAGCTTGCAGTCACTCTTATTGAAAGATCTTATTGAGTTAAATAGGAATAAAATCAATGTTCTTTTATAGAAATGACTCAAAACCCAAGAGAACCAAATAATGAATGAGGTCCTTTCAACAGAATTTTTACATGGAACAGGATGTAGAACAGAGCTCTATAGTAAGAATATAATTTTCCATTAATTTTCCATTTGATTGTATTGGCTGTTTTAAAAATACTATAAAACACCAATTTTGTTTCCTGTTAAGTACTTTTGGACATTTCATACACAGAAGTCAGACAATCAGATTTCTTATCTGATGATTTTCGGGTCATTTTCTCTTCAAAGAGCTGCATGGTCATAAAGACAAGCAAAAGGATATTCTGATAAAATAATTTAACTATTAAGATTCTAAATAAAAATGCATGTGGATATAAAGCCATTGCTCATCATGATAGAGAATATCCTTGTGTCCAGTTACTGCCTATATTGAGTACACTGTTCTCCAAAAGCAAAGAGACTGGAAGAAGTAAGAAACTGATGCACAGTTTTCTGTGCCTTATGTAATCAAGAGTTGATGGGTCTTGGACTACCTTTTGGACTTCCGAAAAGCTAACATGAAAATCCAAAATTCAGTAAGTGGTGGATCTAAACGAAAATCAAGGTTTTACACTTCAGATAAGCCTGGAAAACCTGGACAAAGGGCACACTGTAGGTCAGAGATTGGTAAAGCTATTGAATATGTCACATCAGTCACTTCTGTTCACCAGCTTTATATAAACAAAATGAAACTAGGAAAAAAAGAGGGTAAAGTACTCTGGATGTCAAGAAATGTAATATTTAATTAAGTCATGTTTTGTACTAATTTGCTGTATAATTGCCAGCTGCCCTGACTCAAGAGTTTATAGTCATAGCAATCACAGGGTCATCACAATATTTTTTATAGTCTCACTTAGCACCCAGAACAAGGCTTATCTCTCCTCAGTATCAAACGGCAATTGTTCTCCTTTAGAGTACAAAATGGAAAATCCCTAAGTGCAGAACACTTTTTAACTGGACAAGATGAAAATACACACTTAAACATTTGTTGTGGTGAAAAACAAGAAAATATAAAAGGCAAAATTCACATTTTTTTCAGAACAGGCCAAGCAGTTCTAAGACTGCTAAGGAAACTAATTCAAGCTACAATAAATATTGTACAAACTTTCATTATAAAGCAGTAATTTGACTCTGTTTTTCCTTGATGAAAGATATCTGACATTATTTTTAAAAACTTTAGACCTGAAATACAAGAATGTGAATTTTCATCTTCTGCAGCCACCGATCTTTTATTATAAACAGAAGGTCATATTATGGTTTCATTTTTTAAAAATAAAATATCCTGAGGTATAATCTTATAAGAGAAGCCATAAAAAAATAATACTCTCAGACAGGCTGAACCTACTTTGAAGATTCGAAGAATACTTTTAAAAACTACAAAAACCCATGTTGCTGTCTCCAGCATATTTGGCAGTTGCATTTCATACATTTTATACTTTTTTATTGCCACCAATTTTGTTCTCCTTTAATCTGAAACATACAGTAATAAATTATCAATTCACCATTTGAAAAAGAAACTACATGAAGAAGCTGCTTGCTTTGGAAAAGAGCACCAAACTGCCTCAATGGATACCAAATCTGAGAGGTTGTGGGGAGACTTACAGGAAAGGAGGGAGAATTTCAGTAGATGGTGGAGCTCCATAACTGTACTAAATTCATATAAAATGGCTGGCCAGTAATGTTTGTGGAGTCAGAACATACCGAGAAATGAGGCTGCGTAAAGTGGTGGCAAGGGATGAAATAGAGATCTACCCCAGAGTGACACATTTTGTTGTCGTTGTAGTCAAATACTCAAGCTCATCAGATTGGTCAGGCCGTTAAGCCTCTCAGCCCGGCAATGCCATCTCTTGCATGTCCTCATAACCTTTATAACAAAGAGTACAAGAGGTCCCAGTGACTTCAGGTGATGCCAAATTTAGTGCTTCAAGGCCATGGAACAAAAGAGGAATATATTAAAGTAATCTTAACTCTAATTTGCCCCTGCAAGCCTGCTGTATCCATAATCCAGAAGTTTATTCTGTTGGAGCTGAGGGAATGCAATGTCTTTGGGACCTGGAAGGAGAAGTGAGGTTGCAAAATGGACTCTCTAAACCATACAGGTTACTGTCCTGGATGTGCACTTGACAAATAGATTATGATTGTTAGATAGGCAGTTCAGATTAAACAGCCGGTGTCCTTTAGGCTAAAATATAATCTATATTATAGCCATAGTTGAATAGGTGAAAAAAACCCCAAACAATAAAGCCACAAAAGTAAGGCTTTTGTGAGGCCTGAAAGATTCTACAAAGTCCTCTAAATTATTAGAATTTTCTTGAATGTATTTTTAAAACTTGTTTTTTCCATCTTCTATCCTCTAATTTGAAAAATAATTGCTTATTTTTGTGACTTGATTCCATTGCTTCTTTTGCCAAATGTTTCTCATTTTAAATTGACACAAAAATGGCTTTGCAGGCTGTGAATAAGTTACATACAGTGCGAATTCCTCCTCAGAGCCGAATTTTCTAATTGTACCTGAAAGATAGGTAATTCTTCTTGCAGAGGTGATTTAAGGAATTTGGAGGAGACACAGAGGGCAGGAAGACAGTGGAAGACCTTTAACAACATGACAAATGACTGTTCCAACCTGTCCAAGTCTCAAGATCCAACTTGCAGTGGTTTTGGTTTTATAAATGAAGAGCAGTCTCTGAATAGATTTTTGCTTGCAAGCATATGTGTGGCTTCTTCAGAGGCAAGCTTTCCATCTTGTTATAAAAAGCTGATACATTCATTTTGAAACATCCTATTTAATTTTTACATGTAAGGCAAAATAACTCCATCCTTAAATTTAGTTGGTAGAGTCAAACTAGTTAAACATACTGAGATTTTCAAAAGTGGTTAGTTGGTGTGGGTGCCTGGCCATTTTCTGTGTCCATCCTCCAGTGTGTTATGCAATACTTGATTTTCAAAAACTGCTCTTTGAAAGACTCTTTCAAAATCAGATCTATTAGAGATATTTTGGAAAATTGTTAGTCACTTTTCCAAACTTTGACTTAGATCTCTAAGGGTTTGGGTTCCTGGTATACTAAGATAGATGAAGATGAGTCAAGAAATTCAGTGGCTAAATTTTGAAATGGCATAAATCACAGGATGCTGCAATTCCAATAAGATGGTATGATTTATGTCTCCTGGGGGTGTGTCATGCTCATAAATTCATCTATTACGTATGCAGATCTAAAAAAAAACCAACCAAAAAACCAAAAGTGAGAGAAATAAATGCAAACCAAGAATAATTCATAATCAAAGTATAGCTTAACCTTTATTCCATTGAAACACAATGGATATGTTGTTATCTTCTAAATTAAAATGTAGCTGGTCTTTCTGGAACAGAAGGTTGCTCCAGGAACACGATATGGAACAAAGAAGTAACTGAAAAACATGTTTGTAAAGAAGGAAATAAAACAATGAATAATGTAATGTAGAAAAAGGATACCCTTCATTTTTTTCTGATTACCAATAAACATTCCACTGTAATTCAATAGCTGAAGGAATTGCCATCACATCAAAAGTTTTTACATGTAGCATTAAACTCTGTTTTGTTTAGAAAACCTCACTATGTTTTATCCAGGATGACTATGGAAAATTACGGTAGAGGATCATCAGTGCATTTACTTCTTCAGAGCAATCCTTTGAAGAGCTTATTTATAAGAATAAAAGTAGAATATGCCCATATCTGGTTAATAGCAAGTTAAAGTGAATGACTCTTCAGATGCTTAATGAAATGCAATGGATATTTTGAAGACTGTTTCCTGAACAATACTGGAAGTATTTAATGGTTGATGACCCTAATTCCAAGTGATCTTGGAAGAAATCTGATTCTATATTGATAGAAAAAGATTTTTAAAAAATTCAAAACTTTTCTTTTTTT
>VYZV01029121.1:0-24464 GCA_013401275.1 Pandion haliaetus | reverse complement strand
ATTCAAAACTTTTTTTTTTTTTTTTTTTTTAAATTTCTAAGCAATGATAGTGTGAAAATGAATTTAAAAGCTTCCTACTGCCCCTTTTTATGAACTTCCATTTCATCCTTCTTGAAGAGGCTACTTTTCCATGTCTTCAAATCAGGTAAAAATTGAGTACAACTGGTAAGTTTTGTGATGTCATTGCTTTTATCTTCAAAGTCACCATATCATATGTTTAGCAGAAGTTAGAAATTATTTCTTTCCTCAGCGGATTGCCAACATACAAAAAAATGAGCATTTTAATACAGACACAGACACAAACACTACTGTAAAGGTCCTTTTTTTCTATTCCACTCCTTTTTCCAGGACTTTCCTCAGTAATACAGTCACTAGCTCCCCCTGAAAAAGTTTACTCTCTGTGATGACTAAATTGGAAGTCAAGGATGACCTGGCTATTCACATGTTTTTCATAATCTGGGAAGAGGCTGTTCAGAGCTGCACAGGATGTGTCTCATTTTGAATGCCGGTTCATAACCCCTGACTAACAGAGGACATGCAAGGAGTATAGTTCCAACATTTGCATGAATTACTGTCATCCTTTTCTAGGGCATTGTGTAATCCAGCTGGGATGATGAGGCTTGTCCAGAGCATGATCTAAGGGCCATCAAAATGAGAATTAAGGTTTAGGATTTTTCATCTGAACTTTGAAAATGGTTGGACTCTAACTCAAGATACTGCAAAATATAAAGAAAGGCCAAAATCTGATGAAACAGCTGCTCACTTGAAATTTCATCTCCTCTTACCTAAACTAATCCTCTCTCCTCTCCAGTCGTCACTCCCCCTTTCATGGCCCACACTCCCAGAGTGACGTTCTTTCACTCTTTCCTTCATGTAAGAGATTTTCTGGAGGGAGGGAGGCTGCTGACACTCGTACAACAGCTGGGCAGGAACAAAATGCAAGGCGCTCTGTCACTGAAACACAGCAAATGGAGCACCTGAGTACTGATACAGAGGTATATCAGTGTATATGACAGCAAATGTTTTTGCATATGTTTTTTCACCATTATTTAAAGGTGAAGAGGTAAAGTAAAAGAGAGGTTCTGGGGTCTTTGGTCCACGATCTCTTTTACTTTTCTCTCACTCTTTGTTTCTAGGTTGGCTAGGAGCTGGGAAGATTCTTACAAAGTCTAGTTTTACCTATTTGCTGCATTTTTGAGCGAGAGAGATAACAGTGATCTCAAAATGGATGTCTACACTACAAAAGTGTGAGGAATAGTTAGGACAGGCTTCCTCCTCAAAGATGGAAGTTAAGTTCAGAGCATTTGAAATCACAGTGAGTAGTAAGGCTACACTGGCATGTGGTTAGCTCCTGCAGCTGCTGGATGCACCTGGACAAAATGGTGTGATTCAGGAGAGAGTAGAAATGCCAGCAGAAAGGAAAGCCAGTGTTCAGAACAGGAACAGGTTAGCCTTTCCAAACAAAAGAGACCAAAGGAAAGGACAAGATCACATCAGATACTTCAGCTGAGGACAATTTGAATTTGTGTCCTAGAGTCACCTGTAGATCCCACAGACCCCCTTCAGAAGAGAGCAGGGAGATGACCGTGAGGGGTACACAGTACATGGTCTTGCAGAGTGGGAAAGGGAGAGAAGTGCAGACAGACAGTGACAGAAGAGACTATTCCTCCAAAGAGAGTGCTCTCTCTTTTGAATTTTGGTTGCATTTTGTTCAAACAGTTATACAAGAAGTGCTTTCACAGCCACAGAAAAATAATACTACTGGTAGCACACATCCAGAATCTGATACATTGGTCCTTTTGATCTGTAGAAATGTCAAGAAGTTCAGGACTATCTTTTCCGAGGTCACAGAGCACTGAAGGAAACTTTGACACTCAGAATATCCAGAAATTACATTTCTGTCTCTCTAGCTGGCTTGTCCGGCTGTGCCTGGGTCAATATTTACCTGGATCAATGTTTACTAAGCTTGGGTCAATATTTACTCACATTTTTAGTAAAGGAACTCCATTGCTATGGTAAAGAACAGTTTACTACAGGTGATTGGGAGAAATTATTATGCATAGTGTGGAAAGCAGAGGAGATACAGGCAGTAGTATATTAGAGAATGTGGAGGATGCCGTGCTAGGGAACTAGTAAAGCCCAGGAGGTGGAAAGGGCCCCTGAGAAGCAGCCAAACAGGGGATCTGGTTTCATCGCTTCCTGATGGGGACTGGCACTTACCTAGCTGGTTCATGAGTACTTTGAGGCAGCTTTGCCGCCCCTCTTCCTTACCACAACAACCACAACAATGGTAACCAGTCTTTGATCATCAAAACTGGGATCTATTAGAAGGCAGCTCAAGAAAAATGCCTTTTTCTGTAGTGGAAACTTAGAATGAGGAAGAACCTGAAGCTCCAGGCCACCATGTTTCTGCAGGACAGATCCTGTCCTCCTGCTTTGGTTTTATTCCAGTAACATTCTGGATGGCAATAAATGCTATCCTTTTTTCCCCAGGCTCCCCCGAAAAAGCCTTTCTTTCCACCCCCAGGGGCAGATTATGTCAGCTCCCTGTTCTTCTGAGGAGTCTGCAACCTGTGCTGGCAGCTCTGGGTGCCTGCTGGACATGCCTCTCGCCCAGCCCAGCCCCAGGAGCTCTTCCCCCAGGGTATGTTTGCTTCTTCCAGGGCAACTGCTCATCTCCTTCCTGCAGAGACTTCCACTGGACCCAGGCAGAGCAGTCAACAGCAGGCAGGCTTCCTGTCTTCTCTCCCACCAGTGCCCTTTGAAAGGTCCACAGAATGAGCTGTGAGCAAATGAAGCAGATGCTATCCATCAAAATTTAATAAAAAGACTGTTACATAAATAACATTAACATGCAGTTGCCTGTAACTTTCTGGGAATCGGTATTTGGAGCAGCATGTAACCCTATAAGTTTGTTAAATTGGAGTAATAAAATCATATAGAAACCAAGTTTGTTCTAAACATGATTTTTTTATATTGACTAAGCTGTAGCCAAATCAGATCAGACTGGGAAGAAGAGCTTATCAATGCTAGGCCCTATGTATGGTCATGGGCTTTCAAATTACATAATGACTTAATATTGTTGTTGGGTTGTTTTTTTAAAAAAAGTTGTTTAACTTCTGAGTGACATAGCAGGGTCAAAGAGTGGGATTAAAGGAATGCTTGTATCAGAAAGGATCCCACATTCCCATAAAAGCCCAGAAATTACTCAAAACAATGAACAGGGTACTGCGCCGATATTCAATGACCCAAGTCCTCTCCCATTCAGTTGCTTGGTCCTCCACGTTCTCCACTTTGCATTTCAGGAGGGCTTGGACACCTAATGCATACCCCTTTTACCTCTGGGTATCGACATGCAGCACACGTGTTTTCATAATTCCTAAAGGTGGTAACATATTTCCCCTTTTGAGCTTCTCTGGATGGACTTTAATACAGAGAAGAGCAGTTCCTCTGCAGGCAGAGTAGGAGCCCCAGTGCACGCAGCAGGCACCCTGTGCTCCACCTGTTCCCACCTTGATCTTCGTGGTTTTGTTTGACTTGCCCTAATGCCTAAGACAAAAAAGAAGAAAAGGTGGCTCTCCATCCCCTCCTGTCATCTCCAAAGAGATGACTAAGCTGTTAAATTATAACACTTTTCAACCCAATAACAGATATCAGAACAAATGTATTACGGTTTTACTGGGAAAGGATATGAATGGCTTTTGTGAAGCAATCTGACAACAAGTTTACCCTGACCTGTTCCTCATCAAAATCTTGCTTTGAAATGTTTTTAAACAACAGATGCAGCCGGTGACCAAGGTTCAAATAACTGACATTACTAAGATGCAGCCAAGATTTCAGCAAGCCTCATGGTGACACTTCTGGACAAAGATAAGGCTTTGTTGTAAGCATGAAAGCTTGGAACACCACTAATCATATGTAGAAAAATGTCACAACAAAAATTATTAGGAGTCTTGAACCCAGTGGAGAGGCAGGGGAAAGAAGTTAGCTCAAGGACTAGAGGTGAATAAATGATCCTTAACTTTTAGAGTGAACTATATAAAGAAGCTGTAATGTAAGATGTCTGATTACACCTTTGTGCTACACTGACCAAACCTAGCAATTATTCTACCATGTTTTCTTCCACCAAAGGAGAACAATTATAAGAGCTGTTTTAATGGCTCTTCTTGAAATTAAATGAAGAGCTAAAATTTCGAGAGTTTATTGTGTTTCTAAAAATTCATGTCACATTCTAAACATCATGTCACATTTTACAGGCTTTAATTTCAGATTTGCACCTGGTCTTAGCCTAGGGGCAGAAATAAAAGGATACAAGTCAAAACACAGAGACACAAGCCTCCAGTATTTAGATAGGACAGCTAACAGCACAGGGAAGCTACACATGTTCACAATGTGTTTGGATTACTAAATAAATAGTAATTATTATATTTGCTCTCCTTTCAGTTTGCTAGACTTTTAAAATTGCACAGGAATAGAGTAACTGCATTTTAGCTTCCACTGATATTTGCGTCAAAACAGAAATTACTAAAATAAAATATAAACATGAACAATGAGTCAGATACATTTTTCCTTTCATGCTTTAGAAAATCTCCACCACTTCTTAAAAAAACAAAAAAAAACCCACCCCCCAAAAGCAGTTAAAGCTAATTTCCCCTCTGCTTTGCTGTCCTGGTGAGAAAGCAGTAAAAAAAAGCAAAGTTTATATAAAGCAGTTCTAACCACAAATGTTAGAATCGTTCTACTAATGAAAACATGATTTTCATACATATCAAAAACATGCTGTAGTTTGAAGAAATGCATAAAAACTCTATTATTAGACAGGATAATAGTATATTACACTATATACTACTTGGTTTGACAATGATTATAGCATAAGTAAAGGCAGGTTGATATCTGTTTAAATAGTTTTACCTAAAGCCACCCCTTTCTTCTGATAGTAATCTCTACTTTGACTAACTCCAAGATTAATTTTATATTATTTCCTTGAATTACAAATACTATAAACAAGAGGAACAGCCAAACATTTTTCTCAGTAATGAGTCAGAAAAAAAAACATAGTTAAAACCAAGAAAACTTTCCTAAATGTACGTTGTAGGGACATAAATAAAATAAGTAAGATGAATTACAGCTAAGCATGTGTCTTCTAGTGTACATGTAGTTTGGGATTCTAAACAGATGAAAAAGAAATAAAGCAAATGAAAAAGAAAAAGGAGGAAAAGAAAGCAAAAGAGCTGATAAAGTTTCTGGCTACAATACAGGAGACATATCATTACCATATGATCTAATGTGGGTGTCAGCCTGGATTGTGTTCATTGAGAGAAACCTTATTTTTTAACTGTGCTATGGAATAGAAGCAGGAGGGTTTTCCACCAAGTGACAGTCACTGAGCTGAACTTACCCCCTCCTCCTTTCCACACCTGCAAAGCCTTTTGCCTGGGTTGAAAATTTAGTTTAATTACATCTCAGCTTTGAGAGCTCCTGTTGCAAATCCCTGGATTAAAAGGTACGGTTTTCAGTAATTCTCCTGAACTATGCTGCACTAATAAAACTTCAGGCAAGTCTACGGCAAGAACTAGTTGAATTTTAAGAGAAGCAAGGAAAAAATCCTACTAAATGTTTAGCAATGTTAAGTTTTGTATCCAGCACTTTTGTTTCTTGGGAACATGAGAATGCATTCTCAAAGACTGCAGATTTCCTACTGTTTATTTGACTGTTCTGTCTCTTGTTTTGATTTGTGTAAGCACTGCTATAGTCCTTTCTTTTTCCTTACTGTAAACTTTTGCAGCAGTATATTCTCTGTTTGCAATCCAGTGTTTAGAATCGGTGATGTAGTGAGTGTAAAAAATGCGTGAGTTCTTACATTTCTGTTTTAAACTGCAATCTGTGATTTCTTTTTCATTCGGATTTCTTCATATATATTCCAAACATTAATGAATATAATTACAATTTCAGAGAAAAAAACCTGTAGTACTTAGTTAAACGGTCTCAGTGTATGCCTTTGTAATGTTAGAAAGTGCTATGTTACAGTGTACAAACAAGGGACTCACATTTAAAGAAGGTTCCTATGAATGAAATAGTAGAAAAGAAAATTCCTGGAGTTGAATCTCCTGTTAACAGAGTTTTAATCTCTGTAAAACTTCCAGCTCCTATGTTTGCACATCTAGACTTTATTACAGAAAATGGGTAAAACATATAATGTAGGGGATTTTTTTTTTAAATTGCACATGTTGTTTAACTTGTCTTTTGTGGCATTTTGAGAGATTCTGACAGTAGGTGAACAAATATTTAAAACTTAATATTAAGGTAAACTGACAAGAAGACCACCAATACAGTGGTGACGTGAACTGATGAAGCATATTTCCAGTGGTATTTTAAACTGAAATGTGGCCAAGTCTATGGTATAGTTTCCTCTGTTTGTGGAAAAGTCTTCCTCACTGTAAACACATAATTAAAGCAAATTTAAACAGTTATGTCCTGCAGACATAAATATTTTGTCACAGACCTTTAAGAATTCAGATTTTTGCCCCTCTCTGGTTTTTTTTTTGTAAGTGAAATGTAAACTTTTCTTACTAGTACAGTTTTGTGTATATTTTTTTCTCTAATTGTTTATGTTCATTTACACATGCAGACAATAGGAACAGATATGTGTGCCTGCAGGATGAATACGTATATGAATAAAGATACGCAGACACATATCTATTCCTATTTCCTGATTAATATGTAGCTTGTGTCTACTATTTTCTCTGCTGTGTCCTCAGACTAGATCCTTGATATCCTTTGTTGTCCTACAATTTTCCTTTATACACAACTCTCACTGATTTTATTATAGTTTTGACAAGACAGGGACCAAAGGAAAAGGCCTGCTACAGGGTTTGACTGAGATAAGTGAAGACATCAATATTAATGTGAAAAAGAAGTACAGTGTGAAGACATTTCCAAAGTGCCTTTGCATTGTTTTGAGGTTTTTTTGAGGGGTGGTAATTTAACTCCAGGATAAGATCCTGATTGTGCATTCTTGGGATGGACGGTGCTTCAGCACTGACCCTGGGGGGGAATCCAAGCATTTTTAAATATTTTAAAATATTTTAAAAATATACAAATATGTAAAAAAGAGCTGGGGAAGCTCTTTAAAAAGTACTGACTGCCAGTGCCATGCCACAGTTGGTGTGCAGTATTCCCAGTGTTTATTGTTGTTAACATACATTCTGAAAAATAATTTGTACTGGGGTAATGTTTTATTGATCATTTTCACAAGGCAGCTTATTACAATGAATGGTGATGATTTAGCAAATTTGTCTTCCCATTGCAGACTATTAATAAATTGCATTGTTATTTTACAATAATTCATACATAATAATGATTATTTCACAAATCTTGGTTTAGATTAAACCGTGGTAAGAACTCATCACCGTGTATTAACTTTGCTGTGACATCCTTACTTGTCCGTGTGTACTCTGCATGCATCATGGGGGTGTTGCTGGGGAAGGGACACAGCCCCAGTGTCGGGGGGGCCAGGGTAGGAGGGAGCGCAGGAGGATGGCCCACACAGGGACACAGCCTGTCCCTGCTACATGGCACAAGTTTGCACAGCACCAAGTTGGGCTAACAGGCCATGCTAAAATGCTCTGACCCTCTTGGGGTCTGCGAAACCCCTCAGTGCATGCAGTAGGTAATATGTCTGCTCCAGGAATAGGAAATACCTTAAGGTCCAATGAAGAAGCCAACTAAGTCTCTTAGAGAGGCAACAGAAATGATGTTTTACTCCATGTGATGTTACTTTGAAGTCTTTGGGACATCTGAAGATGTTAGATACCTGTCTTCCTGTTAGGGAGATGGCAGAAATGTAAACTATGATTTTAAAACACTAGCATATTTTGTAAGGTAACCTTGCAATCCTCTCACGACTGAGCCCTAAAGGTTTCTGCAGGATTGCAATATTGGCATCTGTAGGTAGATATTAATAAAGGAACTTGAACCCAGGCACAGTATAGATTGTATCTAATTCCAGGCCTTTTTTTTCCAGGTGTTTTTTATGTATTTAGCTTTTTTTATACTAACCACTGCTCTTAGAGTACCTGGATGTGTATTCTAGAAAGAGAGGCCTCAGTATACCACTCTCACCTAACATCAGCTGCCCATGTTAGTCATCTACCTGGTAGGTTCCATACGTCAATGTAGAGAGGGAGACAGTCGTCCTGCTCTGCCTTTCCCCCAGTATTTTTATCATTCCATTAGTCAATATGGAGCTGAGAAATGCTATACCACACCCCTAACTGTTAGGTAATTTCTACCAGAAAAAAATTAATCCCAGCTAGCACCCAGACAAGACATTTTGGAAGTTATTGACCTGAAGAAGTAAGTGGACATTTTTGCTTTCATTACAAAGAACAACATCTGTATTCAGGACTATGGCATCCATTTCAAGAAAAGGCTCCTAAATAAATTACAAGTTTGCCTATCTGTCACTTGGCAACTTGAAGGCAGGTTTCTTTATATTTTTTGTGTGTTGTTTTTAGTTCCATGAAGGTTTGTAAAAGATAAGCTTCGTTATATAAAATAAATAGTAAAAGAAAGTAATTTTCAAAAAATTAGCTAATCCATACAGCCATGATACAAAACCTGCAAACCGGTTTTGTAATTTCTCCTTAGCACACAACAACACAGGTTGTGTACAGTGTATTGTGTGCATGTATAGTGTGTTGAAATGCATTTAGGCCTAGGTCCTGAAAACATGTATTTAAGCAGTTTTCCTTGTTAATACCTATGGCAATACATATTTGTGTAAAGTCACTCCTGAGCATGAAAGTCTGCAGAATGAGGCCCTGAAGTCCCATTAGAAAGTGTGCTGACAAAACTACAAGCATCAAGTCAAATGTTTATGCAGTGCAAAGCAGAGGATTTTCAGGGTGCATTGTTTATATCACAAAATCCCCTAGCCAAAAATTTGGAAAGAAAGCCAAGAATGTCCAGTATAACACAACACTGTATTCCATTTTATTGTGGTGTTTAAACCAGGAAAGAAGTATAGCTCATTTAAACAACTAAAGATCTTCCCCTCTCTCTCCACCCTGTCACTAGATCCTACTCTTTCTCAGTCAGTTTTACTAGGCTATAATTTAAAACACACAGCAAGCTGGCACTTTAAAAAAATATTTCTCAAGACATGAAATACTGCATTACAGTGAGTTTGGGAACCTCAGGTTCATCCCCAGGGGACAAACTCATTGCTATGAAACAAACGCTAATGAAATCAAATAGACTGTTATTTTGGCAGAAAACAGACACATGGAAAATGTGGCTTATTGTTTTGACTGTTTTGCATAACAAAGTTGACAGTGCTGCCTGTTCCTAATAAATATTACTCTAAATATGCAAACAGATGTGTTTACAGTTGCCTTTAAACTGCTCTGTAAAAAAAAAAAAAACAAAACTGCTATTAACAAGCAGTTACCAGACTCCTATCACATAACTGTCCTATTTTCACAATTCATTTTCATTTATTGAAAGGAACAGTTATGCAATTGGTGGATATGCTGGACCTCCTTCAGCAGGAACTGTGCAGCTATGGGAAACTGATACTTTTGTTGTAAATCTCCTGCTTTGATCCCTAGGTTCTGCCCGGAGTCGATGAACTAAACCATGAGGCTGGCTCTTCTCTTCGTCCTGCTGCTGCCAGCATGCTTGGCCAAGCCGTTCCACCAGCAGGGCCTCTTTGACTTTATGCTGGAGGATGAAGGGTCGGCCGATATGGCTCCAACAGATGATCCCGTCATATCTGGATTTGGACCAGTGTGCCCCTTCCGCTGCCAATGCCATCTTCGTGTGGTGCAGTGCTCTGACCTAGGTAAGCCCAAGAGTATCTTCATAGAGTATATACTTACCTTCTAGCCATGGGTTTGCAGCTGAGATGGTGAGGCTGCTACGCGCTGCTGCTGTGCAACTGGGTTTTTGTCAAAGAAATACGCTACAGCTACTGTCAACTAGAATGTACTACATGGAGTAGGCCATAAAGCGCCGGCAAGGCGGACATTTGTTGTGACCACGAAAAATGTTTGATTTTTTAATGTGTATTTTGTGTACGTACATTTCATTTATTCTTTGGAAGACCACAGATTTCTGCTGCAGAGAAAGTAACTTTTCAAGGCTATTCCTTCAAATGCATATTAAATCAATTCTGTGAGGTCAGATGTGGGGATGGAAACATTTTAAAAGGTTCTAAATTGCATGGTCCAAGCTCCAACACCCTTAATCATACTGTCTAGTACCTCAACATAGAAATCATCCCATTTCCATTGGAATACATGAGCATGGAATAACCGACCCTGAATCATATATGCTGGAACCAGCTCTTTGGAGGAAAGAGCTTGGAAACACTCCAAAGCAATGAACACATTTTGCAGCTCCTTATTAAATATCTTTCTTAGACACTGTTCAGGCTGAAACCATGAGAACCTTTCTCACAAACTCCCCTTACTCCCTCACGTACAAGGGCTTGTCTGCACAGTTAGACCAGTAGGATGTGAAGCCATGCCTGCCATCACCGTATTTGGCTTTCCCATGCAGAAATCTTAAGTAATGAAGCTGACTTCAGTGAGACTGCTCTTGGTTTAAGCCAGTATTATTCAGTCTAAGCCAGTGTGCAGTGCAGAAAATCAATTAAAGTTGGTTTTGTTCACAAGGAAATTAGACAATTTATTCAGTGGACAGACAAATAACTTCTCTTATGATTTCAGAGGGGTGTTTTTTTTTTTTTAAGGTCTTCTCTCTGCTGTTTAAATGTATAGCTGGGTGTTTCTTTTTTTCCTATGGTATAGCATTGGCTTTCATAATTACTGTAAATCATGGCACAAATCCACCGGTTAGGACCTGGGTCTCATTGTGGTGGGTGTCATGTAATTACAGAAAGGAGGGGGGAACATTAGTTACATCCCTAGAAACTTCTGTGAATTTATTAAAGCAAGCCACATAATTACGCAACAGATATGTTTGGCAAAGGCCCAGTGAACAATGCAAGCCAAGTTGCACAAACGAGCACGGGCTAACGTAGCCATGCATTCATAAAGCTTTCACAGTATTGTCCCTGTTGAAAGATATTTTCTTTTTTTTACCATTTAGGTGCCAGATAGTAGCAAACATGGGGTGGGGAGTGCGGAGGAAGTTGCCCCACATGCCATGAAGGTCTTAGGTTTTATGTTGTTACACTGGCTAATGCTGATGGAAATCCAGCTATTTTGGGAACTTGTCCCCAGTCTGCTTCAATGCTGCAGAACGTAAGGAGCTTTCACTTGGTAAAAAAGTAGAGATATTCACACAGGGACCCTTTGTTGCTGTACTTGCTCCCATGTTTGTTCAGTTCTCCTTCACACGCACATGATTTCCAAAGGGTTGCACTACAGTCCACTGCCTACAGTTGCTCCTGGGTTAATAGAGTCCCATCCTGACAAGGAGACTCAGAAATACAGCAATTAAGGCCCCAGGTCTGTGTTGCCCAGATAATTTCGAGAGGGGTGATAAGAAAGAGATACATTTTGAGCTTGGTTTAAACCCACATGCTGCAGATACCGCACTGAAAAGATTGTGCTTTTGAAGCAGCTGGGCTGATAACATCCAGCCTCTGGGCACGAAGGAAGAGAGATCTCCCTGGGCTTAAAATATGCAAACCTGGAAAATAAATAATATTGCCCTGGCAGAGCTCAAGGAAGTAATAATCATTCAGAGATCCCCAGCCTTGGCAGTAAGCTTCATCCACCCTTGTCACACGTGGCTATGACAGCCCCTAACGGGTCATGGCCCAAGTCGGAGGCTCACTAGGCCGCAGGTCCGATGGCCGCCCCTGCGAGCAGGAACAGGACAGCTGTGTGTAGTGCCTGCTTGCAGGCAAATCTGCTTTCCGCTCTTCTCTCTTCTGGCCTTGAATCCCTTTCTGTGTGACTCAGACTCAGACTCGGTCAGATTTACCTAGTGACTGGAGGAAAGCTGAGAGCTGGCCCTAATTGCTCAAAATTTTGTTGCAAACTCTGGAGGTCCTGCCAGGACGACCTAGCGTGCTCCTGGGCTGTGGGATGACGGGTGCTTGGGGCACAGTGATCAGGAAGGCAATGGGCATACAGGAACCATGAAACCAGCAATGACAGTTCCACCTCCCTGCTAACCACTGCTCCTTGCCTGCCTCTCTGTTCAGCTCCGGGCGTTTCCGACCCAACCAAATTAGCTACCTCCCTCCCCCAAAATTATCAAATTTAGTCATCTAGTCCCATGGGCACTAATTGAAGAAAAACTGCAGGCAATAAAAAGACTCCTCCCAGGGATATATTAAGAGCTTACTAAATTAAGTCCCACAAAGGAAAGTTGAAATCTGGATCAGGATCCTTTCTTCCACTCACTCTGCCATGGAAGGAGGGGTCTTTGCATCCACAAGCTCCTGGGTGCAGAGGGCATGTCAGTGCAAGGCAGCTGGAGGACCCTAACATGGGCTACTTATGGAGAGGTACCCTGTTCCTCAGCATGCTTCTTTTTGTGCCCAAAGGGGCATTTTTTATTTGTAAACTCTGGCTTCATAAGGAAAAAAACCCACTATCTGACACAGAGTTACATGAATAAACCACAGGAGAACTATCACATCCATGGTCCAGAGATCAGGTTTGCCCCTTGTTTCATGAACACTGGATAGAAATAATAATAATAATAAAAAAATCCAAATTCAATAAAAACAGTAAAAAAAATGCCAAGTGGTCCAATTACACTCTTGTCAGCTGAATTTTTGCATTCCTGTACTTTTAAGCTTCAGTCACATCTTCCTAAGCACATACCTCCAAATTAATTTATTTTGCCTTCAAGCCAAGAGCTGAGTTAGCAGGAAGGAGAACGCCATCTTCTCACACCCTGAAGAAGAATTCTCTCTGAGCTGCGGTTACTGACAGATTGAGAGCAGAGCCCCATATGCCTGCCTTATATGAGATGTATATTACCTTTGTGCAACAGGCTCAAGGAACTCATCAAGGAAACCCACCACAGTATCGTTATAAAAGCTCTGCCTTTCTGAATCTGCCTCCTGTTACTAAAAGGGAGCCACAGGGAGCCACCACTTTTTAATCATGCCTCGGTATCAGACATTACTATGCTATAGCTAGACTTTCCATAAAAATCATGCATCTTATTAGCACACGCTACAGGTGGGGAGTAGCTGATATGGCTGGTCAGAGGCAGCTCTTCATGTTTTAAAATAATAAATACAGGGAAGATGTGCAGTCAGTTGGCCAGGCAAATGTGCCTCGTAAAAGCCCTAGCAAGGATTAATCATTCCATTTAAAGTCTCATCCTCCCAAAGGGAGTCTCAAGAAAAGGTTCCTCCCAGAGCGCCCTGGTAGGCAGGAGGACACATGTGTGATTACTCAGCCCTGCAGCAGATGCAGAATGCTCCATAAGCGTGTTCAGAGGTGGTGGTTAGAGCTTTATTTCACCTTCAGATAAGTCTGGCAGCCCCTTACAAAGTGAGCAGTGTCCGTGTTCTGCAGGATGCAATGAGATCGCCTTCCTTGGAGACTTCACAGGACATAGGGGCATCCCTCCAGGCCTTCTGCTGTGAGCATCCATGGAGGTTTTGTGGTCTCCAAAAGGTGTGTGAGAGAAGGATGTCAGTGATCAAAGTTCAAGCAGTATTACAGCTGAAACTGGAATTTCACTCACAGCTCAGAAATGCAGGTTTCTCCAGCTGTAAAGATGGGTATATTAAAGCTCTGCATGGGTGTCAGAGCGTGTGTTTGAAAAGCACTTTAAGGTGAGGGGGTGAAAAGCTCACAGATATGTAAATCATTATTCCAGGGATCCAGTAACATGAGGCAGTTTATCTGAACACATACAGTGTCTAAACTGTATTAACTGATGGCTCTTCGACACCTGAACCATGGTAACGTGACAACAGCTAATCTCTTTGTTGACAAAAGATGATTTATCTCGTTGTATAAAATCTTCCAGAAACATATGAACACCCATTTTCTGATCATGTCTCCTCTTGGGAACCTCGTCTCTCACCATAAAGGAAATTATCTCCTTTGGGATATACCTTGATTTGAACTTCTGTTGTCAGCATAAAATCTTTTTTAAAGAAAAATAATATGTATCTCATTGGTGATCGGTCTCCATCATTTTATGAATTCAAGAAAACAAATAGGGTTACTTACGATTGTGTACTTAGCTTTAGAATACCTGCCATTATTTGAATGTTTACAAACCTTTAAAAAACATAATTTTTAAAGCTAAATGTTTAGCTCAAAACCTTACAGGTTTCTAAAGATGTAATAAGAGAAAGCATGGATCCTTAAATAACTAGACATTAACAAATATAATTTTTAAATAAAAAAGTTTCTGTTAATTTACATTGTAATTGCTGAGCCTTTAGGACAAGTTATTCCATGTTCTATGTATTTTTTTTTTCCTTCTAACAATAAGGACTAGGGACTTATTCCTTTTATGTTTAGTAAAAGCCCAGACTCCCATGAAATCCCCTGACTTCATGGAACTGGATCATTTAACAAAAATATTATCAATAAAAATGGAACCATGAAATCTGAGAAAGTATATTGTCACTTATACTGAGAGTAGCCTCTGCATCACAATACCATGGCCTTAAAACTGAAGACTAAATGCCTTTTTGGACAACATGCTTTAGCCAAACATAACTTATACTGCCATCAGACACAAGTCATTGGGCTTTTCACATGCTAACTGGGTGAATTGTAATACTCTAGTATGTTCGAGATCAGACTGGAGAATCTATATGAAATATTACAGGTATTATCTGTAATATAGGAGTCATGTAAGGTGATGTTAGCTATCTAAGAGTCATTTAGGCTCCTTTCACAGCTATGGGGAGAGTTAGGCAGCCGCCCCATGGGGCAGTTAATCTTGTCTAAGGTGGATGACAGTGACAGAAAAGTTACCTCACTCTTGGAGAATTAAGCTGCCAACACAGGGCCTCAATGACCACTCGAGGCCATACAACTAACTTTCAGATTAACGTATGTATGATAAAATTAAAACATGGGAAAAATAAACTCAGGTTACCAGCATTATTTTGTAATAATTTTGTCATGGGTTGTTAAAATTTTTGTATATATTCTGCTTAGATAAATTTTTTTGGGTTGCCTTGGAAGTTAAAGAAAGCATACATTAAAGCTCGTACTCAATACATCCTGAAAACTTATTAAGTCAAGAACCCAATAATTAGAAAACACTCTTGAAAAGTTGTCAAGAAAAAAAATATATTGGCCTGGGTGTAGACTGCTTTATATCAACAAAAAGTCATTAGCTTTTGCCAGTGTAACAGTAAAAGACAGGCCTTGTATTACTCAGTTCCAGTTCCAGTTGATAAACATGATTCTAGGTGAAAATTAATCCACTCTAAATACATCCTTTCTATATTAGCTGCTTACTCCAAGGTAACAGTTACCAACTCTGTATGTTTTCTTTTTGTTTGTTTGCTTGCTTGGGTTTTTTTTCTTTTTTTTCCCTTTTTTTTTCAGATTTATTTGCTTGCTTCAGACAAGGAAATGCCATTTAAGAAAGCCTAGTGGCAGGAATGGAAATCCTGACTGCCAAGTCCAAGTGATACAAGAAGTGACTGTTTTCTGGTTTGCACTGTGACAAGTGTTCATTTCTAAAATTTCCCAGTGCACAAATAAATAGCTAATAGATAGCTAGTAAAATGTGAGTCAATTGTTATAAGTCATAGCAGGTGATTACAGTGCTTAAAACTTAAAGCATAAAACTAAACCTACTAAGGTTATGGACATCTATAGTGTGTGTATTATGTTCTTAACACCTTTATAGGGTGTATTACTTGGTAAGACAGATAACTATTTAAAAACTATCCATGTTTTCACAACATAAAGCCTGTGCTATTCAACTGTGAAAGGTCCTCAGGCAAGTCTTAGGAAGAGCTAAAGTCCAAAGGCTCCTTCCCAATGTTCCCTGAGAACCCACTGCCACCAGGGAGGAGACCTAGGAATTTGGGTCCTATGTGAAGCCACCAATGATAACAGTAAAAGAACTGCCAATATCAGCCTCCAGCTACTCAGGGAAATTCTGCTCACAGTGTCCAGTTACCAAGGTATTTAGAAAAGATTCCAGTTTTAAGCAGATGTTCAAAATACCTCTCTCTAAGCCAGATTTGTAGTGTGCCCTCCTTATCAGCTTTGGACTCACTGGTCTTTATTTTGCTTTACCCAGGTCCTGGATCTGTCATGTGATTAAAAGGAAGTGGGCCAAAAGACGATAATATGGTTATAGAAAAAAAAGAGTATTTTTCTGGATATACTTTTATATTTTCCTAAAGTTCAAATCTAAGAATATATCCTTCAAAATGCATCACAATTTTTTTTTTAAACTTATTTCTCCTGCTTTACATGCCTGCCCTGACAAACAATATTGACAAATGCTGGAATTCTAGGTCTTTTCAGTTAGATTATATTGAAGGCCTCATTCACACAGAACATTATTGTCCTTTATATTATGAAAGCAAAGTAAATAGATGGAGTAGAACTTGCTCATTGGCTTCTCTGCAAGGAAAGAAATGGAAACAATAAACACAGACACAAAGGAACCTTCAGACCAAGGACCATGCCTGCATGGGTTTTTTTGGAGGGGTGGAGGGTGTTGAGTTATAGTTTTCAACTTATGGGACCAATTATAGGACTTGAACAGATCTGTACAAGTGACCCTGTTGTTAGCAGGGTTACATTTGCTATGTAGGCAACTCTGCTGAAAACTTCTTAGGCAGTCAATAGGGAATGAAAAAGGTGAAAAACAGCATTTAAAGAATTTGTGTGCTCTCTGCATGCATGCTCTTAAGTGAGAGGGCACTCAGGTGAGCATCCCATAACAGCTTTGTGTTTGTTTCCCAGGATCCGTTTGGAGTGCTTTGAGTTGCTACAAAAATCTGTTAAGGAGAGGATGCTTGCAGTTTTAATTTCAATAACAAAAAGAATGCAATAAATACATTTAAAAAAGCAGTGAAAACAAGAACCATTTTCTGCCCACTTAATTTCATTCAACTTTAGGGATTTAATGGCAAAACAACAAATGAACAGATTATTTATAGAAACGCTACAGCATTTAAAACATATGCAAGCGTAAATGGGGCTACAGTCTGGTTCTGTAATGCATCATCAGCACAATAGAAATGTGCAATAGGTCATCCCAGAACCAGTTTCTGCTTTTACCTCCTGCACCACTGAAAATGTGAAAGCCTAGGATGACCTCAGTTTCTATGCTGGAGTACATATTTTCCCTTCTACTGCTCCAGTGTGGGCCTCAGAAAATAAACAGGCTCTCAGTGAATTCCTGTTTTAGGGTGACATGGAAGAAGAGTGTTTGTAGTGGTGCAATAACCAAACTCTTTGCTGAATATCTCTACCTAAGAGGTGTAGGAGCAAAAGCATAAGTGAGTTAGCCAAACAGGACTAAAAAGCTATGTCATCATTCAGCTCTGATGCCATTTCTTTCCGTAAGTTCAATTAGGTCTTCAGCTTTGATTTCCATACTTTCAGATTGGGAAGATTGTACTGGTCCTTTACCACTGGGAAGTAAGAGTGGTAAAGGAAAGGCGAACAGTGCTAATAAAGTTTGTGTACCAACAGCAGCCCAGAAAAGAAAAAGAAAAGAAGGGATAGTGTGAACATGAAAAGGAAAATCTTGCTTTTCCAAGGGAAGCTATAACAGAAATTGTTAAAAAAGAAGATGTACAGAAACATAATCTAGTAGAAAGAGGGAACTAGCAGGTCTGCAGACTCCCCAGTTCAGTCAGGAAATTCTCTCCCAACATTTATTTAAATGTTATTCACTATGTCCAGACACAGTCACAGCATCTCCTCCCATTGTTTGCTTGCATGAAAGTAGATTGAAAACAATCCTACAACATTTAGAAAAAATGGCCATGTTATATTTAGAAGTACCAGAAATAACCAGGAACATATCTCTGCCCTCAGGTCATAATAAAACTAGGGCTGTGCAATGACCATGTGGTCAGAACAGGAAGGGGTAAGTTTACTTGAAACCAGAGAAGATCCCCCCCAAATGACTCTTTATGGCTACAACATTATGTTAGTGCTAATTCTGGTAAATCCCAAAGTAAAGATTGAGGGAGCTATCCTTAAATTCTCATCTGTTGCCTGCTGCTTAAACTGCGAACCAGGCAAACATCAAATTATATTACTCCAAAGGATCATTCAAAATGTAATTTGTTAGATAATGCTCACTTTTCTGAGTCACTGAAATGCTCTCTTCTGACTACTGTAAAATACTTGTAGGAAATAAATGTTTCACCTTAATGCATGAGTACTCATAGATAGTACATCTGCATTGCATCCACTTTGACTAAAGCCATTATGCACATGGTGCTGGCAGATTGCATGAATCACACAGGACAGTTGCTGTTCTCTGATGGGATGTTTTACGTCTGTAACCATGACAGTGGGAAATGTAAAGCTGGCAATTCTAGGAGATCATAAAACTCATAATATTTGATTTTTTTTTAGTTAATGTGTTAATCCCTGAAGTCTCATGATTATTTCAGAATATTTTTCTGCCTTTCTAAAATACTTCAGTGCTTTCCGAGAAGGCATATACCTTCCAGACCTTTGAAATTAAAAGTCGTTAGACAGAACACAGAAGTAGAAGTTGCTTGATTTTTAGTTTCAAGAATATATCATTACTCTTAGGTATTAGCTTCTGGAGCCAGGAGGCTGAATCTGTCTCTACCAAAAATGTGACTAGCACTGAAAAATAATTCATAACATCTGTAGCTTGCAATATCCGTTATACTTTGAAATATGTGTTCACTACACAGAGTGGGTGGAAATGGAAGAGAGCAGTTAAAGCAATGCATTCGTTTTTAAACCTTTGCTAGGGCCTTTATAATTATTAGTAGTATCCTAATGGAGAATTATGCATTTGATCATAATGTCTGAATTTGTTCTATTTTTCCGTGTTCCTCACTTTGTTGTGGGAAGCAATGTTGTAAATGTTTGGGAAAAAAAACAGTGTAGTAACGTATCAGTAGGTCTACCTTTGTAAGAGGCTGCCTCAGCAGGGGATGGAGTTCATTTTCTTCTTCTTTCCTGTGGGAAGAGTCAGAGGTATACAAAAATAATAATCTGTGATAAAAATAAGTCCAAAATGGATCTTAATGGAAAATGAGTCTCACAGACTGAAGAGCAGACAAGAAGTCTGAAAAATGGTTGGGAATCATCTTTAAGATGTATTTTAAGAGTCTCATGCATTCCAATGGACCCTGCTTTTTTAAATCTCTTAGAAAAAATTATTACTGCTGATTTCACAGCAAGCGAGGGGAAGGTGGAGAACAAACTTTTACTTTGAAAATGGGAGAGAGAAGGAGTCTGTGGATACTTCTCTGTAGAGAAAGACAATTGTTTCTTATTTTATGGATTGTAGGATGCAAATAATAAAATTACCCCTATTTGCAAATCCCACACAATAGAGAACAAATTTCCAGTAAATACTGAAGCACATAGCCTGGGAAAGCATCAGTGACCTTGTCTAAGTCAAAACATTCAAAGCTGTGTTAAAGTCCTTGCCATCCTTCCAGAAAGCAATTCTTGAGTCCTGTGATTTTCCGTGACTGAGTATCCCGACCCCGTAAGCTTGCTGTTCGCCTCCTTTGCCCCAGAGTCCACTCAGGGCATTTCTAAGGGCACTGACCCCCGGGGAGGGTTGCTGCCCGTCAGTGGGATGAGCAGGGAGAGCACACAGCAGCGTGCACAGGCAGCTGCTGGAGAGGCTTTCTCCGCCGGGAGAGCAGCCGTTGATGATCACGGTTGGGAATTACATGTAGCTCAGCCCAAATTCCTCAACTGGCAGCAGCTGTTTGTCGAAACTGAAGGAGTCTTAAAAAAAGCCCCATTTTATGGCCCCTGTGATAATAATCGTGAGTGTTGCAATGTAATAACACATGTATCTGAGCTACAGCGTTCAGATGTCTCTCTGCCTTTTGGCTCCTTCTCTCCAGCTGGGGAAGGGAAGGATTATTCAGAGGAATAAGCCCCATCCCTCCTTGTTGTAAAATGGATAGGTAGAGGAAAAAAAACCCAAAGCACCCCCAAAAAACAAACCAAAAAATCAAACCACAAACTCTGTTGTGTTGTTAAAGTTGGTTATAACTGGCACTGTTCACATAGTTGTTATTTTTACTATGTGGTCTCAGTGTTGCAAGGATGCAGTTCTCAGGGAAGTGTCCTCATCTCTGGGCTACAGACTCAGACTCCCATTTGCTTAGTCTCCTTCGCTGGCCCCATAAATCTTGCATTCCTTTTCTGCATAGTCGTATGGCTTCAGCAGAAACATGGCTCCATGCCAAGTTGCAGACTAACTTGTGGCTCTCACTTCTGAGAAACTGAAGCAGTGGACTGAACACCCTTCATAGCGAGGAGGCTTCAAAAGCCACCCTTTTGTGGGTGAAACGATTCCACGGCCGCTGGATAGCAGCTCTTGTAGCTGAGCAGGTTATTCCCTCAGCTGCAAAGTAATAAAGCCTGTCTTGTATACCAACCCCCCTAACCTCCCTTAGTCCTCATACTATTCCCAAATCCTTGCTACATCTCCTACACCTGTTTGGCTGGCTTAATGGCAGCATACACATGTTGGGCTGGTGCAGTGATACACAGGAGAGGGCTAGGTACTGATTGCTGCTCTCTCAGGGACTGCATAAGGGCTGAATTATGCCAGTATTGGCTCTTCTCTGCCTAATTTCTGGTCTCGTAAAATCTCCAGACCCATCAGTCTTCTGTCCTCTCCAGGAGGTGAGGCAATCGCAGCTAAACAGCCAGACGCTGTAATTTGCTTAAGAACTTATGAGAAAAAACTACACCCCCCACTGACAGGATCCCACAGACAAGCCTGGTTTCTGCAAAGTTACCTTCTTCTCCATCCTCCCACTAAGGAGGGATTCATGGTCCTGTTAACCTCTCCCCACCAAACATCTTCTGTACATGACTGTAGATGAGCCTTTCCTTTTTGCTTCCAAAAGTCGCTGTGGGCCCCTGTTGTCCGTGTAAAAGAAATCCGTTGATGATCCAGCTCTGCTGAATTTCAAGGAATACATTTTGATTGTGTTTGTTATTCCAAAAATCTGTGTTGTAGCGACTAGTGTAAGAAAAAGTTAGGAAAACTTCTGCCAGGGATAATAAAAGTTCAGCTGATCTTGACTTAACAAAAGGAAACATTTCAAACTTACTTAGACACTTCTTTTTTTTCCATTTTGTAGTTCTACGGCATATTCTGTTCTGTATGTGTTTTCATGTGCATGCATTTCTACACACATACATGTAGACTGGAGGGAATAGTTGAGTGCTACAGGTTGATAACGTAGAACAGAAGAAAATTTCTACTTATAGAAATCTGCAGACAATAATACAGATCTGACCTGTGCTTTAGGCTCTTAATTTCAGTGTAAACAAGGATTTTGGAAGGGTGGAGTTATACCATTTCTACTTATTTGTGAAAAAGTAGAATTTTAAAAAATGTATTTATCAACTTAAATAATAACTGACTTAGTTTTATTCAACCAAAATAAATAATGACATATGTATTTTCAATTTAACATACAGTGGGAAAGGAAGAAGAATCTAAATTTTTAATCAGTTATAAATTAATCTTAGGAGCCAGGGGCCTGAAATATTTCCAGGGAACTGAATACCAAACTGTGTAGCACTGATTATTCACATAAAAAGTCAGACTACTATGAGAGATTTTCCTATGGCTTTTTAAGAAGCAAGCTTTAATGTATAAAAAAATCACAGCCAAGAGCTGGAATACTTGTGTAAACTGTTCCTAAAATGATTGAGAGGTGACTCAGTTGGCATTTTCCAACACCAGTTCCCCTTTCATTTGGTATTACATAAATTTCACTGGAAGGCGTTTGTAGGAGGACATGCAGTCATACCGTACAACATGGCTTCAGAAGTATATGGGCATCACTTGAGTTTCTCAGAAATGAGTAGCAAGGACAGACCACAGTTCCCCTTTAAACTTCTCGGTCTCCCAGACACAGAAATTCTGTTCCAGGAGCTAAGAGCCATTGGAGCTAAGAGCCATTTCAGCTTCTAGTGGGATGGCGATTTTCTTGATTCTGTTCAAATTCTGCTATGCTGTCATGTTAGTTCAGGGTGCCCCATTCATCAGAACTGGCTGTCTATTGACCTGTCCTGACCAGAAAGGTTTGAAGGTTTGCTCTCCAGGCAGGGAATCTCCAGCACAGGGACTAGTTTACGCTACACCAATGCTCCTCCTACATGTATATCTGGAGATACATCTACATATACAGAGAACTGGACCTGCAAGGCGAAGCACAGCTATTGAAGCCAATGTAGATGTGACAAGTGGTGAAAGACTTGGATCCAGTCCACACCCTGAACGGAGTTTAGTCCTGAATTATTTAGCTGCTGATTTTACAAGGCAGTGTCCAGATCCACCCATTTATAAACTCTTCCTCCACTGGGGAGCTCCGGTTGTTGTAGCTTTCAGCTGGAGGATATCCTAAACTGCTTAATGATATTGCAATGTCTCTCCAGCACCAGGGTGCATCCTGTACTCCTCTATGTTTTGCTCTTCAAAACTCAGACAAGTCAAGGAAAAAATCAAATATAATTTATATAGCTGTTTTCTGAAACATTTTTAAAAACAGCTTCAGGAAATGCATACAGAATATACATGAGATAGGTAATAAAACAAGTTTAACACTTGTTACTGTGTTGTACATCCTTCTAGTTTCTAGTACATGATAGGAAGCTTTTATAAATCATATTTCACAAATGGATATCTGATTATTTAATGTGTCTTATCGCTATAATATGAAACATTTAAAGTTTAACCTCATTGCTCTGAGAAATTATCAGTTCTACCTTATTCAGGGACAGCACTGAGCTTTTAGAAGCTGACATGTCAAGCTTGATATGTTCAGTTGGAAATTTAATTTGAAGTTTAGTCTCTGGCAAATTGTGCCTTCAGTGGCAATGTAAGTGTTCCTACAAAGTATATTCCAAGGGTATCACATAAAGGACAGCTGTATAGCTCTCCTGTGCCTGAGTTTCTGCCATAAGCACTTATTTACAGGTACCAGTCTGCTAATATAAATGTACTGACAACCAGAACATAGTAGTATTAGTTTGAATACAAGTAATTAAACCTATTTTTATATTTATATGTGAAAAATGCTATAAAATTTGCTAGACTGTAAGAACTTCTTATAACAAAGTTATGGTCTTGAAAAAGTAGTGCTTTTTGGGAAAGAATTTTTAGTTGCTGACATCATTCCTGTCTGTTGAGGACAGAAACTGTCCAAAGATAACCAACATACAAATTATACAGTATCACATTTTTATATATTTGGAACTCTAGTCTTACACTTCTGAAAGTAATGAAGGTTTTGCAACTGTCTTCAGTAAAAATGAAGTCCACGACCAAATGAAGAAAGGTTATTTTAGTAATATGAAAAAATCTTAATCTGTATCATATATTCAGGCACTGAATATCAGTAAGGTAAACAGGATGAGATGTGAGCTTTGGCTTTTGTCATTTTATGTACGGTAGAAGCTTTTACTAATTCATCCCAGGCTGGAGGACTGTGCTTTTTAAAATGTTTGGATGCTGGTGTGTTTAAAACTCAGCCAGGTTAATCTGTGTTGTACTCAGTTTTAATAAATACCACATCCAAATATTTTAATAATTTTTTTTAGCTAATGTTAGAGAACTTATGGGTGGGAAAATAGATTTGAAAAAGTGGCTAGGATGTTTTTAAATTCGGAAACCAAACTTTTGTAATGGTAGGACAACAGAACATGTTGTATACAGACTAATATTATCAATTCAAAAGTGAGATTAAAAGAAGCAAACACTTCAAAAGCTTAGGCCTCCTGCACCCATCTATAGATAACTAAAAAAACAATCTTGTTTCCAGAATTTGCTAAGCACCGAACAGCAGTAACAGATACCAGTGGGACTGTGCGATGCTCAACACTGGAAGATTCAGACCAGGCACCTAAAGACGAATTAGAGGCCTCATCTGCATGCAGACATTTTTAAGAATATGGCCAAATCTATAATGAATTCTTGGTGAATCACTAATTGTAGTAAAAAGCTCCAGTACACATCACTGTCGCCACTCTAGAGTTTATGGTAAAGTTTTATAGTAGCAACTAGTTAAAAGGATTAGATATTGTACCAAACATACACTTTTCATCCTTCCAAAGAACAGTGAACCATTTTTTTACTACACACACACATATATATATACATACACATTCTAAAAAGGACTGAAAGTGAAGGGGTTTAGCTTAACATTGGATTTTGAAAGAAAAAAAACCTACATTCTAGGTGGGAAAACACATTTGTGATGAATGTTAAACATCACGGAGTCACAGAATTGCTGAGTTTGGAGGTCACCTCTGCAGATT
>VYZV01029111.1:13941-52024 GCA_013401275.1 Pandion haliaetus | reverse complement strand
TAGTTGGCACTTTAGTGGATTTGTATAAATGAAAAGGAACAGGAATTAAGATAATCTGACAAAAAGAATATTAAAGTTCTTGTTCCAAGATACAGGTCATTCCTTTCTTTATTTTTTTCCTAATGAATTCCCTTTCAACCTCAGTCCAGTCATGAAGTATTGGATTTGTGGGCCCGTTTTACAGATGGAATAGCAATGGCACATAATCTATACAGCTGTGCATGCAGTATCTGGCAGAGGTCCGGCTACTTTTCTACTTGCCAGCAAGCCACATTTTTGGCTGGAAGAACTGGAGTTGTTCACACTTTATTGGCCCTAATCACACCAATACTTCCACATTGTAGTGACTGGTGCCAAAGTCATTTATGCTCATTTCACTCCCTAGCAATGAGTATGTGATCTAATTTCATTGTCCTTCGAAATTATTATGTGCATAATGCTGATGAAAAAACTTTGCTGACATGTAACAGTTTTCATCAGCACATCTCAAGGACCTTTGCAAAGGAGGTCATTATTTTTATGCCCATTAACAAATGGGGAAACAGACATAAGCAAGTGAAGTGTTTACTAAGGTTTTATTTCTTTCTAAAATACAAAAACCTGAGAAAAGAATGGAACCCAATTTCCCAGACTGCATCTACACAAATAAACAAACCAGCTCCAAGTCATAGACTTGAACTGGGTCCCACAGTCTACCCACCATTTGTTAGCAGGTTCCTCAACACAGCTTTGGCTGGTGCCAGCTAGCACTCCATAATGCCATCTCCCTCCAGTGAAAGGTCCATGGCCTTTTGCTAGTAGAGATTCATCCTTTAATGTAAACCCATGCATCTCCTTAGGAGGATACCTTATTTCTCTACATAATCAATGCAATCTTTTGCTTGTCATGAAATTAACACTAGAAGTTTACTAGCTCCTAATTGATAAATATGTTTGAATTTGATAAACATGGTTGTCTTTGCCAATGCTGTCATATCTTTTTTTAACCCAGATTTTAATCCAGAGTAATGACTTTGAGCATAGGAACACTAAAAGGAAAGAAAATAAAATATAAACCATTGTTCTTGTCCAATGCGGAAAGCAAGAATAAAAGACGTTGGATCTAGGAGGTGAGATCCCATAAAAATTCAGCTCCCTGTTTTGCTGAGGAAACAAGTGTGTGCGAATATATCTATCTTCCTTGTGTGAGGTAGGTAGCAGGCACTTTTAGAAATGAAGATGGAATACCTGAAAACAAGAGCTAAATTAACTCCTGAAAAAGCAAAGTGTCTTCTCGCTGACAGTGGCAAAACCAAAACTAGGTGCAACAACATGAAAGATATCCCCCGGGATCCATACCTTTTCCCCCACCTTTCCTAATAACTACATGTTTTTAGTGATACTGTTCAGGAATTTTGTAACTGAAGCTTTTTTTTTTCCCTTCAGCAGAATATTAGAATATGCCAATTTTTCAGAAACAAACCTTTCAGTGTGTGAGAAAGTATCATTTTCAAGGATTTTTCTATCTCAAGAGCATTCCAAACTGTGAGTTAATTTGCCACTTAAGAATGTGTAAAAAAAACCTGGTTCTGAAACAAAATGTTTTAAAATCATGAAAACAAACATTGGTTTTGACCTGATCCAAAATAGTATCTATTTTGTTTTGTTTTGTCTAGTGAAAATGCTTGCTGTTTCACTGTCTCATCTTGTACCAGAATTGGAAAAAAAGTGTGAAAATTTAAAATTATTGTGGTTTAGAGGCTCTTTTCTGCCAGTTCTGATTTTGAGTCATTCACCTCTGTCTCACTACCATCAGAGAGAACATAAAGAAACCCCATGAAGTCTTAAATATTCAATAAATTTTATAACAATTTAGGATAGTGCAGGTCAATTCCACCTGCTGGGGACAATTGCTCCTGGGTTTCCACAGAGGTGTCACATAATAGAGCAGGGGCAAAGTCCACTGCTGAAGCTCCATTCATGTCATCATCAAAATATACAAAGAATAAGGGAGACAAGTAACCCTGAATTTCTTCGTCAAGATGTTGGGGTATCTAAAAAGACCAACCAACTGCTTTGAATTTCTACTTTATTTTTTTCCCCTACAGAACTGTGTGGGATGTAAAGTGCATTCTCCACATCTGAAGGGTGCCCTCTAACTTGTAATTCTTCTGTGCTTTATACATAAAATAGCAAGGCTGATAGTTCCTTGGTCTTACTCAGTGCTGACCTTTTCTATTTTAAGAAAAATGTTATCATGGCAAGAGCTGACCTTTGATAGTTACCCAGTCTCAAGGACACCGATATAAATATGATCACAGGAGTGTTTAATTATGATAAATAAAGCCAATAATATAGCCTCTTAATGATAACAATATAATATTTCAACAGCTTAGCATTAGGCCGAGATTACCAAGTTTGTTTGACTAAAGTCACGTGTTGAAGTCTACAGAAAAATTTCTTTTGAGAAACCATCTTGAAAACATACACACCTTTAACCATCACAAAGCATGTGTCAGTAAGTAGAGGCATTGTCTGCTAGCTCTTTCAAAACATCACACAATTTACCAGCACTTTTCAGGACTGCATGCAAGGCAAATAGTTTTCCTTGCAACGCTTCCATTTTGGTTTCAATCTTAGCTTGGTTTTGAGATATGCTGGCTGTATACAGTAAACTGTAAGCACTGTAAATGCAAATGCCAGCAGAAATAAATCCTGACATTATCCTGAGCTTTTTATGCAATGTCGATATTTTGCCAACTTTCTTCATAATTACAGGAATAAATAAGAGGCAGTTTTAGAGGCTTTAAAGAAAGATTACTTCATTTCAATAATGTAAAAAAAAAAAGTCACTATTTTCTACATTAATGAATACCAATTTGCATAAATCAGGCAGGGATTTGTACCTTAAATCTTATGTCTGACACCCATTCCTATTCCTCATCAGGAACATCACCGTATGTTTTATTTTAGATATGTGCAAACTGTGTGTCTAATGTAGAATCACATCATTTCCACTTTCAAAATTATATCAAGGTTCAGATTTTTAGGAACACAATACACTGTGGGTTTTTTTTATTATTATTGGGTTTGGTTTAATCTCAATTCTTTGCAATCAATAGGCATTTTGTCATTGAGTTCCTTGTGCATAGGATCAACCCCTCAAGCAACAGTAGTATCTAGTGTCCTTTCCGAGGTTAAGCCAAACCTTCCATTCAAATGGCCTATTAACCACAGGAGAAATAAACAAAAATACAAGTCCATCTCACAGTTCAGAGAACTGCTTAAATAGGGGTGATTTTACAGAATCTCAGTTTCAGCTAAATGCACCATGAGATTAAAAAAAGGCTTTGCCAGAACAATTGCTTTGCAGGTACTTGATCCAACTGTGACTTTGTGAACTTTGCTGTAGGATTACACACTCCGTGGCTTTAAGTATTTCTGAAGTACTGTACGGTAATAATTAGCAGCCAGAGGCAAAATAATCATTGCTAGTTTCATTTAATGCTAAAGCCAAAACTAGTATATTTTCTGTTGGTTGAAATGTCAGACCTTATCTGCATTATTCTAAGAGCAGATGGAAAAAATGCGCTTTTAAACATGGTTCTGAATAAGACTCCACCATTTGTAAATATGTTAATCTGAATGTAAGGTATGCCTTCTAGTGGATAAAGAGGTACATTTGAAATGAGCACGCTGAACTAATATATCAGCATAGCTGGTTTATGAGGAAATGCTAATAAATCTAAATTAACAAATTGAATCGAAGTTGAATTTGGGTAAATATTAATATTTTAGCTCAATTACGTTCATGGGAATTCTTTAGCGGAAAGAAGTTGGTAATGTTTCTGAGCAAAATTTTTAAAAGAGCAAAAACAAATCAGAGAAGGGGCTTTCATAAGGCCCCTGCCATCATGTGAACCTCTTAACTTTCCAAAACTTAAGCCCTCTTTTTTGTGTCTAGAGTTTCTTAAAAAGTTGTTCTTAACCGTTTTATGAACATTTGAAATCTCATCCATTCACGTTAGAAAAGCTACACAGAAGTGCAAATCTTCCCACAAGTGTTTTCAATGATGGGTATTATTTGTTTTCCTCCCCATCACAATGCAGGAGCAATTTGCCATCTTTTACTCACCAAGAAAGGTCTCATCTAAGTTATGGTAAATGGACAACGAAGGATGTCAAACAGCCAACTTCTACTCTGTTGGTTTTGTTGTTTGCAGAGTTGGAACATTAGAAATGGCTGAACAGATCAGATTTTTTTTTTCTGTAAATTTTGAAAAAAAAAGTTGTTCATCTCAGACCTTGTATGCCAAGTTTCAACAAGGAGTGAATTTTTATGGTCAAATTACAAAACCCTGAAAATAGGAGTTTATAATGGAAACACTGATACATCCGTAACTATGGTATTGCAATTGCATCACTAGAAGAAAATTGGTTTAGATAATATACCCTTCTGGAATGACTGCAGTTCTAAATGATCCTGCATCTCCATAAATCTAAGCTAACTCAGTAATTCAAAATTACTAAGATTTAAGTTTAGTACCAATAAGCAATAAACTTATGGCTATTGCTATAATAACCGCTGGTCTGTGCTCCTTTATTTCACAGCAGGTGGTCTTTGGGCTGGTTTGCAGCCTGAATGAAAATACTTCCAACGAATTCAAAACTAATTCCTGAAGTTGAGAGGAGGCACATTTCCAAACTTTCTCACAATTCCCTTTTACTAACAAAGAGCTTGGTTGTTTGGTGGTTGTTTTTCTTTTTTTCTTTCCCTTTTCACTTTAATCAGTGCCTAAGCATATTGTCCCTTTTTACACTGTTTTATACTAATATATTATATGATGACAGCTGACTCACTGTATTTCTGCAAACTGTCAAGGGAAATTCACGGAGGAACACGTAAGTTCCTCTAAACATACTGTGTCTTTACTTCATATTGCTTCCCCCCCAACATCCCCTATACACCTGATATTCCGAAAGCTAAAATCTCACGCCTGATTATGCTGTCAGACTTATCAGCGTCATGTGGGCATGACTTTAGTGACTGACTCAGGCCAGCAGCAAGTGAGAAGAAAGTGAGGTTAATAAAGTCTAATCCCACAATTTACCAGAGTCTGAAATCTCCTTTTTTTTGGACTATGACAGAAGCAACACCCAACCTGCCTTTCACATAAGAGTGAGGCATGTCCCCTTCTGCCATGGGCTTGATCCTGATGATAAGTCTGGTGGTACCTTGCCTTTGTGTGAGGCAGAGAGCCCTGAGTTTGGCATGCCGTGTAAGTCATGACGTGGAGATACTTCGTTTCCCACAGCTGCCTCTGTCAAAATTCCATCGTGCGCTTCCCAGCCTGGATTTACATGTTGTGAGCCATCCGTATTCTTCCTGTCTACATCTTTGGCACTTCTGCTCTAGATTGTTCATCTAGGCCACATTATATAGATCTGATTTATAGTGTTCATTCTTCCTGTCCTTGCCTCCCAGGATGGCCTTACTGCCACCAATGTCTCCATCACCTTCTTCCAGAGTGACAATGAGAAGACAAGTGCTCTTGGTGGTCTTACCCATCCTTTCCCACCCCTTCTTCTCTGCAGTTCTGTCAGAGGCAAAATGAATAGGCACTACCTGCAGGCTGCATTCTTCTCATCTCCTTACCCTTGCTAGGATCCAGCAACAATTTTTGATAAACCAGATCAGCTATTTAATCCTGCAAGAGGAGAAATTTTAAAAAATGGAAACAAACTAATGGGATAAGCCAACATCTGAACTCTGCCAGAATGCTGCCTCTCAGTCTGTCTTGAAAGGGGATCCTTAACTAGCTAGAGACCCAACAGCAGGGGGTAATATTTTGTTCAGCAGAGCCAAAACAATCCTACCAGGTACAAAATAAAGTACTACTGCAAATACTCAGTTTTAATTTTGAAGTACTCATATCTTTTTTTTTTTTGTTTTTAATAAAGTGTAGACAGACGGACAGGTGGACAAAGTTATGACAAATTTATAGAAACACATCTACCTTCATCTGCTTTTACTCAGGTTATGTTTTTAACAAACAGCTGATACTAGATAAGAAAAGAGTGAATGTACATTTGGGTTTTTTGTGCTCTAAGAACTTACTAAAAATCTGCATGTTAACCCTTTCAAGCTACTATCCACTCATCCTGGGCACCCATTACCTCATTCTGTGGTGTTTGGAGGTGAAGAGCTTCTGCAGTTTGACTCCAGCGTACATCGTATCAGATGTACGTAGTCCGTGAACTGCAAACTGCCTAGAGACCAGGAAAGCATTGTTCTGCAGTGCTATGCTCCTACCTTCTTCCCAAAGTCTGTACAATCAGCCACTGCCAGAGATGGTGTTGAACTGCAGATCTTCTGTAAGACTCACCCATGCATACAACAAATGAAATTTATCTTTAGAAATTCACTCTGATAGTTTTCAGCTGGATCAGTTCTCTGATCCAACTCACAGTGTGGCCACACAAGCACCCATGTGGGCATGAAGAAGGGTGTGAGAGTAAAGAGCATGGGGGATAGGATGTTCTGGCAACAGTGTAGAGCTATGTCAACTGAAGTGATTGTGAAGTTACTCATGTTTCTCAAGTGAGCTTACTATAAAAATCTTGCATGAGCTAGACAAGGTCTGTCTTTGTCAACAAATATTAGGGACCACATAACCTGGAAAGGTAGAAAAGCTAAGGGTCAACACAATTTCCATTTTACTAACACATGGTCAGCTGCAGATCATTCTACTGTTAATACTAAATCATGAAATAAAGTCCCATTTTTGTTTTAGTGAATTGCAATTTTTTTTTTTCAATTCAGTGAGATATAAAAAGTCAAACTCTGTTCAGTTTTAGTTTTGAGTTTCTCTGAGCACTTCTGCAAATGTTTAATTTGGGAGACATTTCATTCTATCACTTTTTTTACAGCAGAATTTGAAAAAACCCCTACTGAATATATGTCAATCTAATGGAGATCTGGGAATGCTCCAGGTAGTAATTTTCAGAAAAGAACTTTTAAAGATACAGTTTGTTTGTTTGTTTACTATGGAATTAACTGTTAGGTTAATTCCATTTTTACAAATCAAGATATCAGACTATTTTCAGACATTGGCACTGCCTTTCAAAGTCTCTGAAGGCTTAGTCCCTGCACCTCTTATCCAAGGCTGCATGTGAGTAGACCTTGTTAGACTCCATGGAAAGAGTTGAAGAGAGAACAGTTGGGCATTAAATGGGCAACTCTATTAAAAGAGGACTCATTCTCTGCATCTGTGCTGCTTTCCCTTGTTGCTGAACTATAGTAAGACTTTATCCTTCCCTTAATGCCTTTTTTTCCCCGTAGCAGGATGAAAAATTGAGGGGGAGGAGTTGAAATAGAGGAAACACTACATAATTTAGGACATCAATACAGAAACACAAGTAGGACATTTGTGTAGAAAGACAAGAGTCTACATAATAGCCAAGGTGAATGGCAGAGGAACCCTTAGGCTGGGATATGCTCCCATGCATCATCTTCTCATTCTCAGTAATGAAGACATTTACAAAGACCAACTGTCAGTGCCTAGCTTGTGAGCAAGAGTCTGAATTCATCATATAAAAAGACAAATTCTCTAGTGATGGAAAACCACAACTCTGTTGACTTCAAGTCAAACCGCGCCAACTTGTGAATTTATCCCAAACTGCTAGCTCGGTTCTCTTCGGTAATGACCCTGAATAGATTTAGATTGGTGTGAAATAGATGAAAAATGGTCTGTAGCCTGTTATCAGTGCATTTCCCTACTCCCAGCCTTTAATCCCATGAGAGTAGCAGAAGTGAAAAGGTTTCAAACTTCTTATGAAAATATTTTTCCACCATGCCTGTTCCCTAGCCCTGTCTGTTCTCCTTTCTCTCTGCATAAGCAGTTTTAGACTTTATTTAAGTGTCGCATTTCCAAGTGTTCACGACTCTGTACAAAGCTCGTCACACATCACTCATGCCTTATTTCACGGGTTGAGCTGGTAATTAGCATATTTCACAATTAGCCAGTGTATTTGCTTTGCTAATTTCATTCCATGATGAAGGTGCTAACTTGGCGTGAAGCTGTAATGTACTGGTTGATTTATTAAGCTTCTTCTGATGGATGAAAATCACATGCTGTGCCTTTACTGTCGGGGAAAGTTAACAACATCCATTTGTAAGAGATGGTATTTGAAAAGTGATGTTGGTGTGATTGGATGTGTGAATCTGTAATGAAGCCAAGTCAGATAGCTCCTTCCCGATAAAATAGTACTCAACTTCTGTAGTGGCGCCTTCTTGAAGCTGGGCTTTTCTGCCCAGATTCCTCCCCTAAAGTATGCAAGTACCAAATACTCATCAGGTATTTATCACTCAGGTTTCTGCTGATGCAACCCAACAGCTGTGGAAGAGTTAAGTGCCTAAACTCTCTTAGAGGCTGCATCTTACATTGTGTGCTGATAGGACAAAGCATTTGCTGTTCTTTTCTTAATGAAGCTGCACATAAAATGCATAGTTGACCAATCAGTCAATTATAAGGCTTTCAAGCAGTCCTTTTGAGGAAGAAAGCCCTGGTCCATGACCTCTGGTTGTGAAACCTTCTGTAGTTATGTCCACATACTCTTTATCTTTCCGAACAAAAATTTGACTTTGTGGTTATAACTATAATATTAAACTAAGCAGTGGCAGGGTCCATTCTTTATCACAGAGCCCATGGGTAGTCTGCCATGCCCATATTATGACACTCTCTTATTCTCCGAAAAAAAAGAGGCTGCATGCAAGCAGTCTGTTGGAAACAGTCCCTGGCCATTGGTAACCCAGAACTGTACAAGGCCAATGAATTTGCTAATATTAATGTACTGTCTGGTTCCATACAGTTAGTTACCTAGACTGCTAAAAATGTGGGAACCCTCTACAGTTGATGAAAAGATATGACATAGCTGCAGATCAAATCAACATGCTCAAGTCGTTACCTAAGACAGCAAAATTTAAAGGAACCTGTGGCTGTGATTTACAATTTTTATGTAAAAACTGGCTATATATGTTACTCATGATCTTCACCAAGATAGACACAGCTCCAGACAAAACGGAAGAGGTGCAGCATAGGGAAGGTTTCTGTGGTATCAATGACAAGTATGTGATGTGATGTAGGAATATACATGGTGCTGGACAGTGATGATGGGAGGAGCGGTTGAAGGCTCTTTTCCCTCTGTTAATTCTGCATTTTGTTCTTTCAGGATGTAAAGGATCTTTTCTACTCTGACCTTCATGTTTAACCAATCTGTCTGTACAACAACTTTTTTGTCCATAATTTAAATGTCCCTGATACTAACACATCCCAGAGAGGATCTGCACACTCCTGAAGTGATGTTCCTTGTGGAAGGATCCCTGCTCCCTTCACACTATTCTGTGGCCTGCGATTGGGGTATTTTAAGACTATTCTCCTTTTTACCTTCCAATATTTCCCTTTATTTTAACTCCCCTAAAGATTATGAGTTCCCTGGAGATATGCTTTTGTGAGAGCACTTTGAAACTTCTAATGTCTGTACGCCCAGAAAGAACAGATTAAGTTCAATCTCTCTCTAAAGCCGTCACATTTTTATCTTACATCTGCATTTTCTCCAGTGCATCAGATATGAACTATTGACAAATCAACATCAACCTGTCTTGTCAGCACAGTTTAGGGTTTCAAAGGCATAAGAAATCAGATTTCTCTGTGTCAGAACTTGCATGTGTTTCACTAAAATGTGAAAGCAGAAGGAAAAAGCAAAGAAAAAATTGATAAGGCAAAGATCCCAGGAATAGAATAATTCCAGAATAAGGATTAATCTTGTTTTATTTAAGTAGATAATAAAATTACACAGATGAAGTCAGCATGAGCTGATGACCTTCATATTTTGTTCTGATTTTTCTGCCTCCCTATGCTGGGTTCACCTTTGCTTTGTAAAGCTATACTCATATGTGATGTCTTAACAGTATTAATAAAAACAAAAACTCAGATTCAAGAAAAAAATTAGAGCAAAATTTTAAATCTATGTATGTTTCTTGGCACGTGTGTACCTTTCCAATTAAACTTGTGCTTAACTGCTATCAACTTCAGCAGCTTAAAGTTAACACAGATTCATAACAGGTTGTTTTCCTGCATAAAGTGTTTGCTTCTTGTACCCGCTTTTGAACTATATTAGCAGGTTTGGGATCAAGGTCACAACTGAAAACGGTTTAGCCCAGATGTAACCAATCTTTCACAGGTGAAAAGCCAGGAAAATATATCATATCAGGAGCATTACTGACCTTGGACTGCCCTTCCACCCCTGCCACTGAAATGTTTTCTTGTGTCCCTTCCCTTCCTCCTCTATAATCACCCCAGCCCTGTGCCTTCAACCTCCTTTTATTCCTTGGCTCAAGCCAATTTTGTAACTCAGCAGAAGGCAGGAGCTGCTGCTTCACACACATTTTGCCTCAGTGTGAGCCCCCAGTTCACACTTCCAGCCGAGCTTAGCGACCACAATCATTAATTATTGTTACTCATATTGTTGTTTATGCTCCAAGAGCTGCTTTTTCACCCCAGAAGAGTTACAAGAAACTTAAGAGATGCCATTTGGCCAACCGTATATCACCAAAGAGAACATGTAACTCAGTACATTAAGGGACACCTTGCCTGCTTTTTTTCATGATTTTTACACTGCTGCTTAGATTTAGCTAGCTAAAACCTATTTTTAATTGAACAAAACCCACCTACCAGATATGGAGTATTACAGAAAAAGAATGGAAGGCTTTTATCTAGATTAGGGCAAATGCAACCTTTCAGAAATAGATACCCAGTAGTTGTTTAATTAACTTAATCTGTCATGTATGTGCTGTTGTAATTGTGTGACAGTGATATGAACAGAATTTTTAATATATATATACATTAGATTTAGGACAAGGTTTAATATTTCTTTTGTATTTAGAAGGCAAACAAGATAACTTCTTCCTGTATATTACACGAAACATAAGGACTGTTTATGTCCTTAACATACGCAACATTGCAATTGATTTCATTATCACAATTTCAAATCCCATCTCCATGAGGGCACTGACCTACTGCTGAGGCAGCCAACCGGAAAGAACCAAAGTTCATGGGTTAGCCAGGCCTAAGAGGGCATCACTACCCTTGTTAATTCTTCTTAGTCCAGTAGCTGAACGTGGATTATGGAAGAGAAACAATTTTCCCAGCAGAAGTGCCCTGAAGTGGTGGGATCAGTCATTTCCATGAGGTTTTGCTATCACCTTGCTGAAGAAATCAAGCCTGTGCTACTGAAATGAAACTAACACCAAACTGTTCTATGTTATCAGCTCAGGTGAGAGAGATGCTGGAGCCCTTACTGAGACTGAAAATGACTAGGACAAAACTGGAATTACCCCATAGCCAATACCTCTGTTAGGAGATGGACTTCATGACTCCTCTCAGTGTAGGACACCAGCACTGAACAGAGGTCCTTTTGTGTTTCCCCTATGCAATACATAGTACTTGACACTGCGTCAGAGGACAGAGGTTGAAAGAGCAGTTCATGAGAACTTGCAAGTTAATTAATGATCTCAGCTGCAAGTTCATTATTGACCCCAAAATTTGAAGCTGACCTTTGGTGTTTCCAGTCAGCTGGAAGCAAATCTAATGATAAAAGCTGATAAGGAAAATGCGTAATACAATACGTAAGGAAGTGGATAAAGGCAGGGAGGTAGATCAGTTATGTGGATAGGGGTCCCTGTTTGATGGGAAAGAGAAATTTTAATACACATGCCTTCAAGCATGACAAAGCAGTATGCATAAACTCAGGTGTTTAAGGCCTGGGTTCTGGCTCCGGCTCCTGCCCTTCTTCTCCTTTCCCTTCACCAAATGCTCACAGAACACTTTGTTCCTCTGCATGTCAATATGACCCTTTTGAAAAGGTTAATTAACTGTAGCACATCCAGTCACTGCTAGTATGATCTCGTCAGTCTTTATACAGAACTGAAGTGCCGTATTTGGACCTCCTGCAATGCATCAGCTGTCTTGTGTAACTCTTGTTTAATCCTTAGATGATAGGCATCCAACTCATTAGTCTACTTCACAAGTGTTTCGTTCCCACACACCCCATCCATCTTTCCAGTAGTTAATCTCTCAGTGATTTAGGCCTGCATCATTTTAGCACCATTACAGCTTAGGCAGATGGGATATCCCACACAGTAGAGCAGCGGGACATCTTGACAGGACAAATACGTGTTTCTGGAAAGTGAGTTTCCAGTAAGACAGGTGAATCCATATGTTTGTCGGGGTAGAAGTAAAGGAGTTTGGTCATTTAGGCTACCAGCTGGAGGAAAGGTGCAGACCAAAGCTGACTGCTGTGCCTAAAGGTATGTCTTGCTACCAGTAATAACATACACTGTTCGGAAGACAAATGGGAACGACTGAAGTCTTGGTGGGGGGAATGGAACTGAGCAGAACACTTCCATTGGCTTGAAACCTCTCCTGTTGCATTCTCTGCAGTATCCAAGTCCTGCTCCGAAGGATTTGCTGGCAGTTTCTGGGAGAACAGAATAAAACTGCCATTGTCTTGTTTGCGAGTGGCGTGGAGGCACAGTGAGGTGCTGACCCTGCGATGAAGCAGGGTTTGCTCTGTGCAGCCTGCAAGCCTGTTTTTCGTGCAGCAAGCATCCTTCGACAAGGTGTCATGGAGAGAATCACCAAAAGAAGGCCCTGACACCTCTGCTGTCTGTGATTCGGTTAGCGACTGGAAATGAGCCAGGATTTCTCTGCTCCCTGCAAACTCGCCCTGACACCACTAGATGGAGCGTTTTATCGCTGGTAGAATCCGCCGTGCTGGCAGGCACGGTTTTTTTTTCACGACACAGTAACTCTGGAGTTTGGGGGGAAGAGGGATTTTTTTTGGCAGAAAAGAAAATTTATCCTGCATGAGGGGAGACAGCCAGAAACCCAGATATATCAGCAAAAAAAAAAAAAAGAAATTCTGCACTGCCTTCTTTCTGCAATATTGGTACACTCATGATCCCGAAGCAAATTACACTCCCTAGGTACCCTGACAGCTGCTGACAGTAAGGGACAATCTGGTCTGTAACAGCAGTGCCTTTTAACAGTGGCACTGGCCAGGCTCCATCAGGGCTGCACAGGCTGGAGGACTCGCAGCACTGGATCAGCCCTGGAAAAGGCTGCATGTATGCAGATTGCCCTGGAAGCGTCCGTCCTCATGTTTCCAGACTCCCAGACCATCTGGCTCCTGGCTCGGACACCAGCCGGTGGGATGCAGGTGTTTGGGCAGCCTGGTGAGAGAGCTGGCCCATGAGTCAGGCAGCTCTGGGGATCCAGCACTTCAGCGAAGCCACCGACCCCACATGTCCTGAGTGGCACAGCCATCTCTTTGGCTGCACGTGCATTAAGAGAAGACTGGTTCTGCTGTTATTTGGTAAGGCAAGCAATACGTAAAAGAATCATTGATTTCTCCTTGACTCTCACCTTTTCTTTTAGGCTTTGTTCTGGCCAACTGATGCCTCTTCTCTCCAGTCTCTCTAGGCTGAACAGAAGGTAAAACTGCAAGTTTAAATCAGAAGGCTGATGTTTCCTACAATGTGGGACCATCATTTTTTGTTTGTGCGGGCAGTTCCACAGCTGAAGAAAATATGGCACCTCTCGAAAATCATTGCTCTGCAGTCTTTGACAGAAGTCTGGCCTGTGCCACCATATGGGAAAGTTTGATGAACCTGATTATTTTGCTGCTGTTTGTTGTAGAACAGCTGAAGCAGATACTAAGGTCAGGATGGCTGGAAGTGTCATCTTAATTTGATTAGCGTGTCCTGGAGAGAATAAGGAGTTTCTGGTATAACAGTATGGGGCTGCATTGACTACAGTAGTGAAAGAACAGCTGCTAAAGGCTTCATCAACCTCAGGTGACACTGTGTAGTCTCAGATGACCTGTTAAATCCAGGTAGCTTCCATTACATAATACACATTGGTTAATTTAGTTGTTACCTTTTGAAGTTCATTCTCATTTCCAGTCTCAGGAGTAAATACCAAAAAAAAAGAGTTGATACTCCAAGGAGTACCCCAGTATCTATTATATTTCATACAGGGAAACACCTCCTTTTTCTGAAGAAGTTTAGTGTTACAGTGATACTTTGTTCTCTATTTCATGTAACTTTTCTCCTTTCACTACATCTTCCCAGACAAATTATGAAAAAAAAATTTTTTTATAAAAAAATACAAAATGTACTGCTATTTTAAAGATGTCCTGAGCATAATCCCAACAAATTATGACCTTTGCTATTGACTGTAGAATTTCATAGATTTATAAAGCCGAGATGGTTACAACCCCTAACATATTTGTACAATACAGCAATAATATCCAGTCCAGATGCAACAGTATTATACTAAAAACCCCAGATTGCATGGGAATAGATCTTCTGGAGAGACACCCAGTCTTGATTTAAAGGCACCAAGGTGAACTACGAGGTTGTTCAACCTTCTTTGGTAAATACATGTGCACTGCTCTGCTGTGATTTGCCTGCCTTCATCTTACAACCATTACTCATTGTTATTCCTCCCTCAGCTGAAGAGGAAGTAAATTCCATAAAGGAATATGGTCATGTATTTACCAGAACTAGGTTATAGACCTTGCAACATATTCAAACCACCATGTTAGGACAGCAACAAAGGAAATCTTAAAGAGATATGTCTTTTCTTATGTTAGACTTTTCCATGATAAGAAACATTTACATGATAAAGACAAAGCCACAATTGTACATTCCAAATTCAAATAACAGCAATAGTATTTTCTGGCTCCAGATTTATGTTTCCATCTGGCTGAAGTGACTTGGCAACCGAAAGCATAAGCTTTGTTTCAATTCTTGGTATCAACAAGTACCCTTAAGGCATATTAGGGAGGTATGACAAAAATCTAGTGAATGCCAAAAGCACTGAAGCTTAGTTATTGGCTTGCCAGCATGAGAGAAATATAATCTGCATTTTGTAAGTATGAATATAGAACAAGCCCTGGCATTGCAAGCTGCTGTCAGTCAGGAGGAACTTCCTACTTCTTTCCACAATATATTTCATTTTATGTCAATTTATTTTTACAGTGTGGTTCAGTGAACAGAGGATTAAGCACAATCGTGTGGCATAAAACAATGTATGTGTACACATTTTCTTATTCCACACCATTGCACTTAGCCCAATAATCCTTGAGTAATGGATAACTAAGAATGAGTTCATCTCAGAACTTTCTTGGACATTTTTTTTAGTGTCCTAAAAGTGACTTGAAAGTGTTTAAAAACCTCATGGTTTTTCAAGCCCTCCATCCAGGGTGTCTGTTTATCAGAGTCCTTAGTCTCCACACTTTTCGTGAAGACAGAAATGAGTTTTCACTGATGACTTTGGCAGAATTTGAACAAAAATTTGGTTCAAATAAGAAATGGAAGCCTTTAATATGAAGTAAACAATAATGAATAGGGCATTCCACACTGGATCTTCTGCCTTTGTTTGGGTTTGTTATTTAAGCTGTTCATTTCAATTCTGCTTCCACAACTTCAGTTTTTCAATGCGGCATAGCTGTGTTCTGGTTTTCAGTGGCCAAGGAAACATGGTCAGGCATGAAGGTGGACTGAGGCTTGAAGACATCAATGGATAGATGGAGTTTGAAACATGGGTGTTACAACAGAACTTCTTAGATCCTTTTAAAAGAAACCCATCCACACTCTTGATTTGTCACCCTATGGCTCCTAAGCAGTTTGCAAGGTGTCCCAGAGCAGCAATCAGTGATGGAGACATCACATAACCAGCCATGTGTTTGTGGTGGCTGAGCAACTGCTGGGTAATCCGGGTTTTGTGAAAGCAAATGAACTGGTGGGAGCTGCTGAAGCTACTACTACCAAATTGTCCAGGGATCTGGCTACACATCCATATCTTCATCCCATGATGTAAAGCTGGACAAGTGAATGTTTTGGTATGTGACTTACTAGGCCTAGGAGCTCAGCTTCCTCCCTCTGAAAGAATCAGACATGAAACAGTTCCAGATGTTGACTATTTTTGTTTTTAACTTTGGCTGAGGAACAAGAGTAACTTTCTGTACCTACTTGCCTCATGTTACTCCACATTCTAAGTTTTCTACGTCTTACACTTTGAGGTGCAATGGGAAAAATCTAACACAGCCATCCTTCCCCTTTGCCTAGATTTTTATTGTTGGCAAGATTCACCTCAGAGGACAGTTACAGGGCTGAGCTCGCCTATTTCACCAGGTCAGATGAGGAGCCTGGAGCAATGTTTGCCATCAGTTCCAGCATGTGACCCTGAACACAGTGAAACTTCCTGGGGTAATTTTTTTCTTATTATGCAATTGATCAAATCCCAGATTTGATCCCAGATCAAATTTTAAGGTTCATCAGGCCCAAGAAGGTTTTCAGCCTCCTGAACTGGTTGGAGGTAGAGATTATGGAGGAAAAAAAATAGAACTTGAACTCTGAGCCAAATGTGTCCTTCTCTTTCTACTGCATTGCAGTAGAGCAAGTGACTAGAGACACACTTCTATGGCTTATGTTTTATCCTAACAGAATTCTTGAAAAGTGGCTTTTATAGCTGGCAAAGTAAGGATTTACCTCAGAAAGTGGTCTGCTGGAACAACAAAATAGTTGTACTACCTTTCCTATCCTAGGGGTTACAAGACCTGGTTATTTGAGCAAGCTGCACCATCTGAAATGCTAACCTCTGTCTCCTGCCTGCACAGCTCGACACAAATAGCCTCGCTGCTCTTGCCACTGAGATGAATCTGTTTCTGAGTGGTGGACAGTAGTGCAGAAGGGGGAAGAGTCCCTCTCAGCACTGCCATTGTCTTTCCCATGCCTTCTCCTGCCCTGAGCCCAGCTCCCCAGAGCTGCTCCAGGCTCTGCCTACAACCCCACTCTCCCATTCCATTGCCCTAAAGCAGGACCAGACAGATCCCCTCCCACTTTTCACTGGAGTGATGGGAGCCCAGGATTCCCAGGAAGTCAATCACGGCCAATTGTCTCCTGTACTACATCAAAAGAAGGGTGACCAGCAGGTCAAGGAAGGTGATTCTCCCCCTCTACTGCATTCAGCTCTGGGTCCCCCAGTACAAGAAATACATGGAACCGTTAGATTGGGTCCAGAGGTCCCTTTATGTGGGATCTTTTATAAGAAAGGCAGAGAGAGGCTTTTTCCCGGGGATTGTAGTGACAGAACAAGTGACAATGATTTTAAGCTGAAAGAGGGTAGACCTAGACCAGATATGAAAAAGACATTTTTTACAATGAGAGTGGTGACACACTGAAACAGGTTGCCCAGAGAAGTTGTGGTTGACCTACTGTTGGAAGTGTTCAGGGTCACGTTGGATGAGGCTTTGGCAATCTGATCTAGTGAAAAGTGCCCCTGCCTATGGCATATGGTTTGGAGCTAGGTGATATTTAAAGGTCTCTTGCAGCCCAAACCATTCTATGATTCTACAGTTCTATAAGGGATTGTGTGAGATAGAAGGTGCTTTTGGGGGCGAAGGAGACTGGCAGTGGAAGAGCATGCTACAGTCCCACTGCAACCTCACAGTTTGGTCAGTGGTCAGGGGAGGTTAATGAAAGATAAGAAAGGGGGAAAGCTAGTTTTCTCCAAGAAATAACTTCCTGAAATTGTTCACTGCTCTTCAAATCTTCATCGGCCTTTCTTGGTCTCATCCCTAAGCCTCCTTTCACATCCCTGGAGCTTCCTTCAAGCCCACTTCTTCATCCTCCAGAACCCCACTGATCCTTCTTGTGACTCATCATCACATCTATCTCCATAAAAACCTTCACACTTTTTCTGTCACAGTCAAAAAAAGGCAATTTTGCCTAAGACATCTCAAATCAACTCTGCTACAAGGCATAGGAAAAGATTTAACATGCCACAACAGCCTTAGAGAAATCACTAACAGTTGCAAACACACCATTTCAAGTGAATGCAAGTGTTCATGAACATCTGTGTTTGTATGTGTGCATGCACAGTGGGGGGCATGATATAGCCTACATGGTAGAGACCGATACTGCTTGAAGACTTGTCTTTCCTTTCTAATTAAGTATTGAATAGTAAAAGAACTAACTTAAAATGGCTTCTACAGCTGTTTGACATTTCTCTTTATGACAAAACCCAGATCACTGCATGTGGACTTATATGTTCACTTCATTGAAAAACAGACTGATCTCAGTTTGGAAGAAAATGTAGTCGGTCTAAGGATATGTATCAGTGAGGCTTTACTGCTCCCTGGTAGGGGTTCAGGATATCTGAATTCTTGATTTGGAAAATCACAAGTTTTCTCAGTCCCTTTTAGCAGGAACCCTTTGCTTTCAATCTTCTAGAGGTATTTTCTACAGCTGGACAGAGGAATACAGAGAAAAAACTCAGTTGCGTCCCAGGAAATATTTACTTTGCAGTGATACTGCAGCCAGTCTACAGTAGCTCTTTTCTGAACACTGGTTGAACTAAAACTGAAAGCACGTTTAAATTGCTGTAAGGAATATCTTTAGTCTACAATTAGTAACAAATATAAGAAACCAGGAATCTTATCTTCACACCTCTGTTGTATTTAAAATTCTGTCTTACCTTGAAGAAAGTTCAATCAAGCATAGGCAGGGAACTTGACATGCTTAACAACTTCCTAGTTCTTCTAATGCTTTTAAGTCCTCAGTGAGCATGTATTGGCCATTCTCTGATATTTTTTTTCAATCACTACACTAGATCTGGACATCTGATAATTAGACCAATTATCAGCTGAGTATTAGGTGCAAAAGTTCCCAGGTTCACAATAAGTTAGATTCATCCTGAAAGTTATCATTTTGTAGTAGGAGGAATGATCAGTGGTCCAGAGAGTGTGTCATTATAAATCCTTTAGACAAGCCAGGGTTTTTAATTTGCCCAGTGAGAGTTTAAAGATACACAATGAAACTATAGAGATGTGTCAACATTCTGCTATCTGTTCCTCTCTCTCTTTCTTTTAGGGACAGGCAACATGGGTGGACCTGCCAGATATTTTTTAAAGTTCTGCCTTTCTTCATGGGCTGGATTTGCAGACCCTACTGGTGTCATTTAAACAGAGCTCCACTAGATCTAAAGAAATAATAATGTCCTAGGTTGTCTACATATATTTAACAACAGTCTCACACAATGTATATGTATGTTTTTATCTATTTATTTATTTTCTGTTTTATTTTCTTTCTATAGTTATTCTCAGGTGCAGAAATGACCTTCAAAGGCCATTCTAATGCCTCCTCAAAATTGGTACCTTGGACTAAAGGGCTAAATGCATAAAGGATCTTGAGATTTTGCAGAACATAATTTTAAGCTTCCTTCTGTAGAGAAGATATTCCAATTTTTAATTAGTTACCCATGCCCAAATACAATACAATTGTCACTTAAGGGTGAGATTCACAAAGTCAGTGGACTCTGTGGAGAGACACTAAGCTAATGGCAGCCCTGCACCCCAAAGATAAATTTACAGTGTATATTTATCATAGCCCCTCTCTTAAAGTCAGATATGTAAGCTAGTTAAGTGTTTTCTGATAAGTAAAATATGTAGTTAGAGATGAGAAACAGGATTTTTAGGGACATTAGAATCTTTTCTATTATAAGGTATTTTATTATAAGTGCATTATAAGTACATTAAATACTCAGGAGTTAGAGATATGATTTCAAATGATGACACAGACTGATTGGGTGCGAAAGAAACAGCAAGAGAAATAGCGAAGTGTTCTGCAGCTATCAAGGAATACAATAATGCTGTCTCACATGCTTTATCTCTCCAGCTAAAGTAATAGTTCATTATTTCACCAAAAGTTCAATTGCTTCAATAGGAGAGACTGGAAGAAATATACTCCAGATCACATTTATCATCTAATATGCATTGTATCTTTTCCTTGCTCCAATTTGGAAGAGTCATTCCATATTATGCATATAAGGGGGCAGAAAATAGAAAAGTCTTTCTGCTTGCACAGCATTCTGTGGTGCTCTTTCACACAGTGCCTTCTTCCCTGATGTTGCCCTTGCTCTTAGACAAACTATCTTAAAAAAATAGCCTCCCTTCAGAGCCCTAATAGTGAACAGCTTCAAAGGTATTGTGAATAGCATCCCTGGTGGAAAAACAAAATCAAGGAAAGCACAAGCACAGCCATTGCCTCCTGTCCTCTGGGATAAACGCTTTTCCCATAATACCCTGAAAGGGCACCCTCTGGAGATGCTGTAAACAGGATGCACTCCACATTCCGCTCACCTTTTGTGAACATGACTGCTTTCCTGGCAGTATGTCCATCCGTTCTTGAGGTGACTAAGGCTGTGCGCAGAGACCTGTGATACCAAACATGGACAAGTCTAGTCTTCGAGCTGTCATTAGGCGATGGCATAGATGGTCAGATTCACATCCCCAAGATTCAGATATTGATAGTCCAATTGGCTATGTCTGAAATCACTGCATGGTCGGTTTGTAGTGCATGGAAAGAAATAGATACGTATGATATGATGTATTCCACCCTTATCAGCCATCCAGTTAGGGTCAGATGAATTTCAACCAGAAGCTTTCTCTCCTGACTGTAAAGGGAGTCTAGATGAAGAACTTAATTTAAGAGAGCTATACAGTACATATCCAAAGGTAAATGGATCCTGCCCTGAGTGATTCTCCAGCTTTTCAGTTCTCAGACCCTGTGCCAGGGAGATAGCTAAGTTATGGTCAGAAAATATGAGGCAAAATTAAGCTATAGCATAGATATATTAAAATGGGAGGAAAATGGGAGGTGGGAGAAATATCACCAAAGTGACAGAATATGAGGATTTTCATTGAATATTTAATCTTAACCATAATTGAACTATTAATGTTCCCTTTTTATTAGGATAAAAGTTATTGCTTACATTTTTTAGAGGCTTACTTGTTCTAGAAGAATTTAACTCCAACAACCATTCAACCAGACTTCACTGTGGTACATATTGCCGAAGAAACATTTGAGTTAATTCTACTAGTCGCCACCAAGTACGTCTCTCTCACTCTCCCTCTTTCTCCGTATAGATACATACATGTATATACATTTAGGATGAGAGGAAATGGACTCAAGTTGCGGCAGGGGAGGTTTAGATTCGATGTTAGGAAACATTTCTTTACTGAAAGGTTTGTCAGGCATTGGAACAGGCTGCCCAGGGAGGTGGTTGAGTCACTATCCCTGGAGGTATTCAAAAAGCAAGTAGATAAGGCACTTCATGACATGGTTTAGTGGGCATGGTTGATGGTTGGACTCAATGACCTTAAAGGTCTTTTCCAACCTAAATGATTCTATGATTCTATACAGTAGTTTGTTGCTATGTAGAGTAATATACCTATAGTATATAGGTATATAGCATAATATGGCTACATGGAGGTAAAAGTTACAATGACATAAAAAAAATCACCACTTCTAGAAAGGAGAAGATTGTTAAAGATTAACCAAACTTTACAATTAAATAGGAAGTCCTGGCTAATGATCCATATTTCAGTTTCTTTCCTAACATCCATCACCACTCTGTTCAGCACCTTGTTGATATTAATTTATTCATCCTCACTGCAATGCTGAATCCCTTTCACTTCATTCCTAGGCACTGAATAAGCAACAAGGGACAGGTTTGTGAAGGGACACAGGGATGGAAGTGAAATCAGAAGTTGAAAGCAGAAAGTTGTTCATGCTGAGGTCCTGTCTGAAAAGACCAAATTGTTTAACTTCCATTTAGGAAGAAAAGAAACTCAGCCCTTTCCTTCCACATTTTTGGTTCATATTTTAGCCACTGAAGTGTCACAGAGAAGCAGAACACTACTAGTTGCATCCAGGAGCCTCTGTTGCTGATGTTTACTTTATTACATGAAAACAGCAGCCAGGCTTCACTGTGGAGTCCAGTCTCTGTGATACACATAAGGCATGTTCAGAGGGTGCTGATGAGGTCTGCTTCCTCAAATGACACTGGCAAGGCAACTTCATCTTTGTGAGTCAAAGCTGAACCTAGGCAGGAAACGAATGCTTATGTGCTCATTTGTAAAAATGTATGGTGTACCAGGCTCTGGGGAATTTTATTGTTGCAAAACAGAGACAGCTACCACTCTGAAATTACTATACAGTTAACTAGAGGAGTTGGAGAACTGAACTTTTAAAATGTAATACCTAATTCCATGTAAGTTGCATTTTATATTTGCAAAATATTTTCACAGTTAAACAAAGTGGGTCCCAACACCCATTTACTTAATTTAAAACATAGATGGCTGTTTATTATCTGTTGTCCATACAGACCAATATGTTGTAAGAGACCAATCAATTAAAACACCTCCTAGCTCTAATCATATAACAGTCTGCAGCTGCAGACATTTATTGAAAAAAATTTCATAGGTGATTAAGCAAAGACAGACTCCATTTTCCTTGCACTGACTTTGTAGATATCAAGTTTGTACTTAAAAATAGACACAATTTATGTATTCCTCTCTCAAAGTCATTGATCAAAGCTTAAAAGCATGCTCAGCACTGAGTTCAGCTAAAATCAAAGACTAGAATAATAAGAAGAGTTGTGGCATTTTTATGAATTCTTTGAAGGTTTGAACACTCTTATCCAGGTAGTAGAGACTGTTAGTTTTAAACATAGAATCATAGAATCATAGAATCATAGAATCATAGAATCATAGAATCGTTTGGGTTGGAAAGGAACTTTTAAAAGTCATCTAGTCCAATCCTAAACATTACTATTCTGGTTATCAAATCTTGATTTCCACCATATTTGTTTCCTACATAAAATGGTGACATTAAATATCTTTGAAGATCTTCAGATATCAAGTATGTTGATGATATTTTTATATAAATGGAAATAGGAAAAGTTTAGTAACATTATCTTACTAAATACATTACTTTTTAGACAGAAGTCATGACTTATTAACGCCTTATAAAAAACTTATTAAAGTCAAGAGCTCCAAGAGTTGGGTCAGAGACTGATTTTTCTCATTGAGAAAAATCCTGCTCAATTCCACAGTTAATAGGAGGTTGGACTATATGACTCCAGAATTCTTCCTTTGAGTCAATACTTCCAAAGCTCATTCATCCAAATGAGCAAGACATCAGCCAGGATATTTGATGTTCCTTTTCCACCTCAGTGACTACACTGCTAATTTAGTCATTGTTCCTACTTTTTACCTATTCCTACATCTTAGGAACACCACATTACTGAAACTGATGATAGTATCTACTTTTAAATTTGGTTTCCTTGTTTTTCATAACCAGTGGTATTGGCAGTTGTAGAGTGTACCGATATACTGATTTATATTTTTTTTTTTAGTGATTTTTCTTTGTTTCTGGCTGGAGAATAAAAAAGCAAAAATGAAGAGTCTAAATCATGACACTTGTTCGTTCAGAAGGTTGCCACATCAGGAAAAAGTTTCTTGCCATGAGGGTGTATGTCTTTTAGCTGCACATAACTTTGGAGTGAGCTGTGTCCATTTCCAGAAGAAAGCAGCTTTGGGAAGGAACTATTCTCCACATTAAGGCAAATAAGGATGATGTTCAACCTGGAAGGGAAGAAGGACCTTTTCAGTAATACTCTTGAAAATATGTTTTGGCTTTTTTTTGTCAACTTTTGCGGTTACATTTTCTGAGAAAAGCAATGTCTGAAATAAAAATTTAGATTAAAAGACAAAAATTCGTCTTTAAAATGTTAGTAAAGAGGAAAAAGTAAACTGCATATATGTGTATATACTGAAGTATCTCTGTATATACATATTTGTGAATATATTTAATTTATAGTTAGTAGACTGGTGTTCAATGGAATTTCTACCATAGATAAAATCCCAGCTTGTTCTTTAAACTTTCCTCCTTTTCCTAGGTGATCCAGATACAAGCAGCAGAGAGTAATTGTTCTCTACTTAGCTCCTACTCTTCAAGTTATTTGCTTGCAAAGTAGGCCATTGAAGTAAGCCCTGAAGGTACTGTTCCTCCTGTTCTGGCAAACAATGAAGTGGAAATCCGTTTGAAAGCCTACTAGTCTCCCTGTTGTGGTCAAAAGAGGAAATGGGTGTTTCCAGATTTCAGTTCATCTCATCCTACAGCAAATACTAAAGTCTCCAGTATAAATCACGTCATTATAATGCTGCCGCCTTCTCATTCACTTCAAAGAGAAATCAAGTAACTACTTCAGCTGTAGATATCTATATTTACAGGAATGCTATAATAATACTTCAGGTGTCATTTCTGTTGCTGTGTCCTGCTCCACTCCAAGTAATTTTATCTGACTCCTTTTATCTGTGATAATGTCTATGCTTTTGATGAAGTCTACACTTTTTACATAGATAAACTGGCAGTAATAGCTACTTACTGCTGTTGTTTCATCTTAGTCTGTAGTATTAAAATGAAAAACGTAAACATATTGCACAGATATGACTCCACAAAAAATTGTGAAGCTCACATTTTATCTATTTAAGTCATATTTTTGACATGAGAAAATGTTAAGGTGGCCTAATGTTGTTTTCACGGTAATAATAGAAAGTAATGGGCTATTACTTCTGGATCACATACCTGAGACTCTGTAGGTAGCCTTGTTCTGAAAAACAAGCTAAGAAATGGAAACGTAGTTGAAAGCATGACCTGTCTCTTGACACAGGTTAAATATTTTTTGTCTCTGTACAAAGAGGAATCAACATTAAAAAGATACTTCGCAACTGACACACTGTTGATAATCTCAATAGGAAAAAAACCCAATAGACTGGGACTGAACTAAGGCATTTACTTACCTCTGGGGAGGACAATTCTGATCTAAAGTGTGTCATATTGGCAAAATTAATTTGGGAAAATTATTACTGTTCTTTAGAAAGATTTCAAAAACTAGTGTAAAAAACCATGGATCCTATGTTTGGGATCCATAAACAAGGACTACATGGAGTGTCTTGCAAGCAAATTAAGTAAAACAAACCTTTCATTGATTTTCTCTTTATTAGCTTATCTTCAGCATTTTGAAAAGTAAAAATTACTTTTTCTGATGGATATTATAAAAATACCTTAAAAGTTCATTTCCTCTATAGATATTCTTTCTATCAATATTTCTGAAGGAAATTAAAAATTTAAAAACATTATTTTTATTACAGGTATTATTGGTTCCTTGAAAGTGCCTCTTCATTTTAAAAGTAATAATTGACAAACAAGATTCTTCTGCTCCTTGGTTACTAACTACTTTAGTTACCATAACAGCAAATATAGTCTCAATATTATTTATATTTATTTTATCCAAAGACTTACTACACCCAGTTTCACCTTTAAGCACTGAGAGAAGATGGATTTGCTGCTGAGTGAGACCAGAGTCCACAGCAGAATAAACACATCACAATACTCTCTATTCATCTAATAGCGAGTTACAACTACTATTTCTCCTCTACACATCCATTGCCATTTTAGAAGTTAAGGAGAGCTCATTATCATCTGGCCAAAGGTCTAGTTCCCAGTTATAAACTTAATCAAAGCTTTTAAAAATTATCAGAAACTTTACATAAATTTGATAATTTTTTATCAGGTCATTTGATGTAAATTGTGATTAGCTGCTTTGTAATCAAACTCATGGGTTTTGCTAGAAGACATTTCTTTTTGGCTTGCATAACAAGTGTCTAGCATCTTAAATCCTATCTTCAATCTAATTTGCTATAATGGACAGATAATGACTCTAAGGAATGCTGACAGTAGTGTTGAATCAGAATCCACGAATTCAGGGTATACTTATATGCTTCACCTTCCTTTAACTAGGGTTAAATCAGTTTTAAATCATTTTCTCATTTTCACTGGCTGAAATTAAATAGTATTCTAAACAAAAGATTATTACAGCTGATGACCAACACCAGATACTGCTTTTTAGGTACTGAAAATTTCTTATTATGATTTTTTAAAGTCAAAGGACAAAGAAATTAGGAGGGAAATTTTGCTTAGTCACTGACTACCTTTCAAAAACATAAAAAAGCCTTGGGAATCTGTATGCATTTCTACAGCTTGTCCTACACTGATTTATCAAGTGATTAATTGATTAATGGGTGAATGACACTGATTCTTTGCCTGAATCTAAGTGTTTACATAATTTTTAATTCAGAATCATAGAAAGGTTTGGGTCAAAGCCCCATCCAACCTGGCCTTGAACACTTCCAGGGATGGGGCATCCACAACTTCTCTGGGAAACCTGTTCCAGTGTCTCACCACTCTCACAGTGAAGAACTTCTTCCTTATGTCTAATCTAAATCTGACCTCTTTCAGTTTAAAGCCATTGTCCCTCGTCCTATCAGTACATGCCCTTGCAAAATGTCCCTTTCTGTCTTTCCTGCAGGCCCCCTTTAGGTACTGGAAGGCTGCTAGAAGGTCTGCCCAGAGCCTTCTCTTCTCCAGGCTGAAGAACCCCAACTCTCTCAGCCTGTCTTCACAGGAGAGGTGCTCCAGCCTTCTGATCATATTTGTCGCCCTCCTCTCAACCTGTTCCAACAGGTCCATGTCTTTCTTGTACTGTAGGCCCCAGAGCTGGATGCAGGACTCCGTGTGGGGTCTCACAGAGGTGGAGTAGAAGGGCAGACTCCCTGAGTCTGGACTGATATTGGGGCTTGCCCTGACCCAGGTGCAGGACTTTGCAATTGGCCTTGTTGAACTTCATGAGGTTTGCACAGGCCAACTCCTTGAGCAGTCAAGGTCCCTCCGGATGACATCCCTTCCCCTAGCGAATCAACTGCACCACTCAGCTTGGTGTCATCTGCAAACTTGCTGAGGGTGCACTCAGTCCCACTATGTCACTGATGAAGATATTAAATAGTATTGATCCCAGTACAGAAGATCCTTGAAAGACACTACTCGTTACTTGTTTCCACTTGGACATTGAGACACTGACTTTAACTCTTTGGATGTGGCCAGCCAGCCAGTTCCTTATCTGTCTAACAGTTCATCTGTCAAACCCATATCTCACCAATTTAGCAACCAGAACGTTGTGTGGGATTGTCAAAAGCATTATAGAAGTCAAGATAGATGACATAAGTCATCTATCAATATATTGATTTTTCATTCATTCTTTCTTCAACAAACAAAACAAGTTTTTGGTGGAATTTTTCTTGTAGACAATTCCTAATGTAAAATATTTTCCCCTGATTTAAAAATAACCAAATCATACCTTACAATTGTTTAGTCAACAACCAAATGAAAAAAGGAAAATTTTTGTTGAATTTGTGTTGCCTTAGCCAAAGATTCTTTCAAAGGTACTTTACTGCTTCTAATTAAAAGGTGATTTAACAGTTAAATGAATATTTTCACCTCTCTTTAGATTTGGAGTTTATTTTCTAATTGAACCAAATATCCCACAAAAACAAATTAATGCACCTGTCGTGGATGGAGTGACACACTTCACTCGGAAGACAGAAGTAGCAATGTGTTTATTATTATAAAACAGCAATTTAACAAAGTTTGATAGGAAATGTGACAGTGGTTTAATAAGATTTGATGGCAAGGTTCACTTCATATTTACTGCATAGAGGACAGGGTCAGACAAAACTGTCAGGGACACTCTCCTGTTGAGTCACGAGGTTCAGAATGGCCTCCCTTGCTTTCTAAAATCCTTCTCAGAGAGCAAGCTAGGTGTAGCTGGATCCATTCCTAGTCCCAGACTTGGTCAATGGTTTATGTCTAAAGGATGGTTTATGTCTAAAGGATTATAAATGCGCAATCAATCCTCTGTATCACTTCGCTAAGATTTCAAAGTTTAGCATGCTATGAATCACTTACTGAGAATCTGTTGAGGCAAGGAATCTCTCGACCTTGAGGAATAACCTTGAGCGGCATCCCTACTCAAGGGGAGATCCTGGCATGCAGCCCACTGCTGTGCAGGAGAGCTCAACGGGCCTTGGGCTGTCCACTAGTTATGGAGTAAAATAATTGATTCATAGTCATATTTGCATACCTACTACAGATGTTAGCTTCTTCCAAATTTGGCTTGAGTCAGACATTGATCAGCACTGTGGTTAGGTGGGTGTACTGCTCAAATTAGCCCTTGTCTATTGTGTTGTTATCTGTCTCCCCCGAATCCACTTTGAGCCAGATGCAGCCATCACAACCAGATACATCCATTACAACCTCTGCTGGTGGTTATTGCTGGAGCAGGGTTATGGGAAATACAGGTCAGATTGCGCAGGGAGAGGGGGAAGCACACCACCACAGTATCTTAAATATCAATCCCGTCAAATGTTATTAACATAACTGATAAAACACATCCAAGTCTAAACCTGATTCTGAACATCCCTAATGTTGGAGAAAATTCAGTTTCAGGCTATATTTTGTTTCTCAACTGCACTTCTAGAGAATTGTTAAAAAAGGGAGCGTAGATATGCCAATATGGGCATACTGAGGCATTTCAGCTCTGAATATATCTATGTTTCTTCTGATTGCTCTTTAAAAAAACTACTAACAAGCATGTTTGAAAGTTGTTTCATATGTGACTGGAAGGGGAGCAGCTGACCCAACAGGAAAGGAAGGATTTTTAAGGTTATAAAGATTCCTTGCAAAATGTTTATTTTCTATGCCAGACTTCCCTATGACTATGCTTAACATAGTGTCATAAATGCATCACTAATGAAAACAAGTTTTCAGGAGATAGCTGTAAAGATATTGACTTTAATTTTGTGATGATCCTCTACCAAACAAATCCACACCCATGAAGAATAATGTAGTATTTGCAATGTAGGCAGAGCAGTATTTCTAGACATTACTAAAGATAGTAGGATTAAACTCTTTTTTGTGTCCATTATGATTCACAACAGGATCTTTCGTAAGGGGATTTGATGTCTTTTTTTTTTTTTTTTCCCCCCCAAGATTTAAAACAGTTATTTCAATATGCATGAAGATCCTAAGCAGAGTTTTGGGAAGAGAAAGTGAGAAAGCTCCAGAAGAACAATACATTAGACCCATAGACTGCTCCCATCAATTATTTTATAGAATTTAAGAATTGGGTAAGAAAAAGTTTAGAGACAGGAATCATTTGTTTAATGAGCCATACCAAGGCAACCTGAGAAAGGAACAAGGTTTGCAACTCAGAATCAAGTCCTGTTACACAGAAACAAAGAGATTTGCCCTGCATGACTTGTGTACTTTAACAAGAGCACCATGGATTTAAGGGGCTGCCTCCGTATCTGTTCTAGAAATCTGACCAGAGCCACATTACTTATTTATTTATTTATTTAATTTTGCAATTAGTAACCAAAGAAAAAAATCAAGTCAAATCTCAACTATGAGAGAGAATTCCTGGTTCACCTTCAAAACCATGTTTCTTGACAGATAGATCTGTTGAACTCAATGAATGATCTGCAAAGCAAAGCAACGGTCTTATATACAGCATGGAATGGCATACAATAAAGAATCATCAGCCTGGAGCCAACTTGAGGTAGCAAGTACGTACTCTTTGGTGCTTCCTGAAACAGATATGTTAACTTAAGCATTCATTAAATTTACTTTTTGCACTTCAGCTTCTGGATTAACTCATACTACACCTGCTGGGGTGTCTTTGTGGTGTGGACATAAACTGAGAGCATTTTAATCTCTCCCTAATATAGTCAGAAGTTTTTTGAGTTGCAAATTTTGTTACAGAATAACATGATACATTACAAGTCCTCTGACCAAAGGTCATTTCCTAACGCTTTTGAGGTCATCTCCTAAGAGCTTTAGCAAAGATTTCAGTTCAGAGCTCCACTGACACAATGTACAGTTCCATTTCAGTGGGGCATTACATGTTGTACTGTACTGACTCGAACTGCATTTAATGTGCAGAGGGTTAGTAAAAGACTGTGAATCCTGTTTGAATGAACACGTTCTCAAAAACTGCACCTGTATTAGTGAATAAAACAGTGCTAGGGAACATGGCTTTGCACTGGAATTTGATTTTTGTCTACATTGCTGAAGTGTTCGAATGGTCTCTGAAGTTGTTTGGGCTTGGATCCATGGGCACTGTCCCACACATTTCCTAGGCAGGGTTCAGGAGCTACACCAGACCTCCTCTGAGCAGACAGTGAGATACAAACTCCTTCTTTCAGAGCATGAATGTGGCAGATATTGTGGTAGTTGGTCTCACAGCAGCAGAATAGGAGCTGACAATGTTTAGATTACCCAGGTAGTCTTCCAATAAAGAAGAGTCTATTGGCATGTCCTTGCCGTCTGTGAATGTGACAGAATGCACTAAATCACTATGGCAAACACGCAAGTCCTAGGGCAGGAGCGTGGCTGAAACATCTCAGGTATGACCTTCAAGAAGCAGCCATGGTAACCCACTTTTATATAACCATGTAATGGTGTTTGTGCCCCAAATTTTACTTCTATGATTTCAGGCTAGTATAATTAAGTCATGCTTACCTCAGCTAGTGTATTGTTGGCCTGGTTTAAATGCTATCATCATATCTAGTCACCTTTCATCTGTACATCTAGTTTTGGCAGTCACTATTTACCTTAACAACATTTGAACCCACTCTTCAACTTAGTATGTTTGGCAAAAAAAGACAGATTTTGCTGGCTGTAGCTAAACTTAACACTGTGCCCATAGGCACAAGTGCATACACAAGCCATGCCATACTATTACAGTTTTTTAACTTTCAAAACCAGGCAGCCACATCCAAACAGTCTCTTTGTAATGGTTGTTGGTCCATGTTAACTCTCATATCATGCCCAGGAATTGTTTGGGAGAGTGAAAATCGTCCCAGGCCAACAGCAGGCCAGGACCCATGCAAACACAGCAACCAGGTGCCAGTGCTCAGGATTATTTCCTAGCATTGCTTTGCCCAGTGGCATCAAACTCATTGTAGGTATATATTCTAAAATGACATGAAAATTACTGACTAGATAGAGAGCAGAAATGGAAATTTGTGCTCCTAACAAGAGAAAGGTGATGATATTCTTGGACCTCGTCAGACACTTGGTCATCTGAACAGCTGTAGATTTCCCTGTATTAACTGAGCTCTGTTGACTGCACTGTGATTTGGACACCCAGTACACACCTACATATAGCCACTTAAGTATAGATGTCTTAATCTTCCAGCTAAATCCCATCTGCAGATTCATAAGTTCTACTGCTCTCAAAATTATTGTTAAGTAGTGAGAGTGCTGCAATATGAAGTTGTCAACTAGAACAATATCACGTCTCAGTTTTCAGAGATATTACACAGGTGACAAAAACTCCCTTCAGTTGTCAATAATTATAGTGTTTCCCTGTTCAGCCACACAATCTCCATGCCAAATGCAAACCGGAAAAATCTAGCTTGTCTATTGATTCATTCAGCGTTAAAGATGCAATTAACAAGTTTAATATTTATGGTTAGGATGCATTTGCAATAGTAAGCCTAGTAGGCTGGGATTATAATTAATCACGTTCAGTTTTGCAGGATTCAGGAGCTGTTGGTTAAGGAAGCTCAATGTGATACTGTCAGTAACAAATCTGATAATTGCTTACAGGGAAAAGGCAATTTCAAAAAATGCTTCTTCATACAGGTGGCTGGTAGAAATTGCTTTCAGTCAATTATGCCTTCAATTACTTTGGATGAACGAGGCAGGATTCTTTAGCTCATTATAAGCCCAAATCCACAACAAGTAAGTAAATATTTTGACACAGCATTGAAACTAATTTCTGTAAAAGCATGTATAATGATTATAAGCATTGAAAAGGTCACATATTGTATAACCATCGTTCACTGCATTGGTGCCAGCTAAAGGAAATTCATGATTTTGCTAGCCAATCAATATCACTGGAGTAATATTTTAATACAGTGAGCAGTCAGTAGTTTTCTGAAATATTGTCAGAGATGATACAGCTGATAAATACTCGTGTCTTGTATCACTTCTAAAAAAGGAGGAAGTTAAGGAACAGGAAAACATGTACCTTGATTATGGGATAAAGCGTATACTAATATATACTGTATTGGAAAAGCCATATCTATCCATTTTGGCACAGAATTTTATATTGCTTTATATCAGAGAACAAGGTGGATAAAAATAAGAAAAGATCAAATATTTTGTGTTTCTACCGCAACAAAACCTTTTTTTGGAAAAAAAAAAAAGGTCCTCTAGCTACCCTGGATATTCATTTGACATGGCTTAGGTTCAGACTTTGCCATCCTTGCTTCATCTCCCTGTTCCTCTGGAAGGAAATGCAAATATGAGATTACTGCCACCCACTTTCAGGAGAACTGGTTGTAAATCATCACTGAGATGTTGTGGAAGAGACCTTTTTCAGGTGAACAAACTGAGACATGGCAACTGTGCAAGAAGAGTATGTGGAGCAATTACTGTAAAGGTTAAGGTTATCCTGTGCAACATCCTAGCTTCTTTGATTTCCATAAAAGATTTGTCCTCAAAGCAGGAAATACGGCATGAAATCCCACAGCATACGTTGAGTAAGAAAATAGACCAGAAAGCAACTTGCCTGAACATCCTGGGCTCTGTGAAAAGAGGTTTCTGTTAAGTAAACATCGATTTTAAACTGTAGGTACAATGACTATGTCTCAAGAAAAAGCAGATCACTTGAGTACCAGTGGATCTGATTATTATAACAGCACTTAAAGTCTATGGCAGTTCAGTCACATTCCATTTTTAAATAATAATGGTCAAATGGCAAACCTCTGCAAATATTTTTATAATTGCAAGTGAACGACTAAACTAGATTTTTTTACTTATTTCAAGAGATCTAACTGAAGCACTTGAAATTGAAGTAAATGAAGCAAAAGAGGGTACCTCCTCTTTTAAAATATAGACTAGCCAACTACTTGCTTTGGAATGATGTTTCATTATGCTTTATATATTAACCCTTTCATTAGCACCAGGGCAGATAGATACACCATCCTTCACTATTAATCTTTTGAATGCATAAGGCCCATGGAGTTTATGCAGGGTTTCTCTTTAAGGTTACTCTGAATATTAAATACCAGTACCTCTTCAGCAATGCAAATATTTGCATTATTCTTTTCTCCTGTTAAATTAAAACTACAAAGCATGCCATTAAAATGCAAGAGGTAAATGCTGAGTTCTCATGATTGAACAAATGCAAAAACCTGACCTTCTGTTTAGACTATGTGCACGTTCTCAGTCTCGCATCTCATCGTTTCTATACCATTTTCTATGACCTTATTACTTCCAAGGTTGTACCTTGTGTACATTCAAGAGAAAAGATATGTAAAGGATGATGTTTCTTTGAACTGAACAAACAGAGAATGTATGATCCATTGTCCTGGTTTCGGCTGGGATAGAGTTAATTTTCCTTCTAGTAGCTGATATAGTGTTATGTCTTGGATTCACTATGAGAAGAATGTTGATAACACTGATGTTTTCAGTTGTTGCTAAGTAATGTTTAGACTAAAGTCAAGGATTTTTCAGCTTCTGATGCTGTCCTGGTTTCAGCTGGGATAGAGTTAATTGTCTTCCTAGTAGCTGGTACAGTGCTATGTTTTTGAGCTAGGTATGAGAAGAATGTTGATAACACACTGATGTTTTCAGTTGTTGCTAAGCAATGTTCAGTCTAAAGTCAAGGTTTTTCAGCCTTTGATGCCCAGCCAGGAAGAAAGCTGGAGGGGCACAAGAAGCTGGGAGGGAACACAGTCAGGGCAGCTGACCCAAAGTGACCAACGGAGTATTCCATACCATATGACGTTTTAGGAACTGCGGCGGGCGCGTCGCCACTCGGGGTCTTCCGGGTGCGTCGGTCGGCGGGTGGTGAGCAGTTGCGTTGTGCATCACTTGTATATTCCAACCCTTTTATTATTACTGTTATCATTTCATTAGTGTTATCATTATCATTATTAGTTTCTTCTTTTCTGTTCTATTAAACCGTTCTTATCTCAACCCACGAGTTTTAGTTCTTTTCCCGTTTTTCTCCCCCATCCACTGCGGGGGGGGAGGGGAAGTGGGTGAGCGGCTGCGTGGTGCTTAGTTGCTGGCTGGGGTTAAACCACGACAGATGTCCAGCCAGCAGGAAGGCTGGAGGGGTGCAAAAAGCTGGGAGGGGACACAGCCAGGGCAGCTGACTTAAACTGGGCAACGGGGTATTCCATACCGTGTGACGTCATGCCAGTATATAAACTGGGGGGAGTTGGCCTGGCGGGATTGCTGCTCGGGAACTAACTGGGCATTGGTCAGTGAGTGGTGAGCAATTGCCTTGTGCATCACTTGTTTTGTATATTCCAATCCTTTTATTACTATTATAATTTTATTATTGTTGTTATTATCATTATCATTCCTTTCTGTTCTATTAAACTGTTCTTATCTCAACCCACGAGTTTAGTGGCCATGGTGGTGGTGGGTTGACGGTTGGACTCAATGATCTTAAAGGTCTTTTCCAACCTAAACGTTTCTATGATTCTATGAGTTTTACTTTTTTTCACTGGGTGGGAGGTAAGTGAGTGAGTGGCTGTGTGGTGCTTGGTTGCTGAGCTTAAACTATGACATCCATTCACAAGCCTTCTTGACAAAGCTTTGAAATTACTAATTTTTGGTTAAGATACTGCTGCCTTACTTTAACATGGCTTTCAACCTGTGGCATCACGACGTCTTTGAATTACTTTTACTGATTCAAAAAAAAAATGTGATTAAACATGGAGTGGTTAAAAAGAGAATAAAAGACTATGATTTTATCTATTTTTTTAATATCTAAAATTTTGCTATTCTCCTTCCTGCTTTCCCTTATTCAAGGACAGTTAGGAGAGGTCTTCCTGGTTGTAGACTCTCAATGCTTGTATGATGTAAATTGCAGTGAGGAATCCTTTTGTGTACTCAAGAGAAAAAGATAATATTGATTTTCTATGGTGAAAGATAATTCATGTTTAACTACAAGTCAACTCTTGTTACTGAGGAATGATATATTCTGTAATTCTGTTTAACACACTTCCTTAGCAAACCAACAGCAGCTGTAAATAAAGTTTAAAGTGCCTGGCCAAAGTTTGGAAACAACCTATTGTGACAAGAATTACAAACTTTTTTTAAGAGGACATTTTACGAATTGAAAAGAAACAATCCAATTCAGTTATCTGCAACATCAGCAGGACTGGAATTAACAGCTCAGAAAGTCCATTTCAGTCTTGCATCCTAGACTTCTCATATGGAGCTGTAAGAAATGTAGCAAACATCTGTCCTACATTATGTTTTGAGAACATGATTTGATGTTCAGGCTAAAATCTTTAAACCATCCAATTGCTTATCCCCAACATTTTTCCAACCTGCTTTTCAGATAGTGCCTGATCATGAGTGCTTAAACTTCTGTCAGTTGACATTTGCAAAACTATGTTAAATATTACTGAGGCCCAGTGTAGAACACATTGCCTGAAACCCTTGTTGAGACTTAAACTCTGGAGAATGCAAGTGAATTCCTCAAAGCTAGCTGGGAACACCCATACTATGAGGGAGTCCTCAGCTGGTAGGCAGTCAACAATGCCAAATACTGCCTGTTCCATAATATGCACATACTATTAGAGAGAACACAAAGATAGCTGCTGTGCTCCCCAGCGGGCAGGGCGGCTTTCAGTGCTAAAAGCCATTTTCTACACTTTCATGCATACCAAAGCTACGCAAATCTGCCATAAATTTGAGTCAAGCACTAGCACAGAAGGGCCCCAGCATCAAGAACTGGATTGTTTCTGTTTGTTCTGCAGCCCTCATATCAGTACTGTGTGGTGGAATTTGTTTTTCAAGGACAATGTAAGGCTTCATTTATTTTTACTCCTATAAAAAATAAGGTAAAGCTACTTTTAATCCATTTTTATTTGTCCATTAAAATAGACATTAAATATCAGGATTATTTAAATATGACACTCCCTTGGGAGTTCCTGGGAGTCATTCTGTGTTAACCCAGGCTGAGCTGATTGTGAAATGATTGTAAAATAGATTGATTTGAAGTGGTAGATAGTGCCTAAGTAAATGGCAGGGATTAGCTGAAACTTCTAGTCCCTGTAATACAATTAAATAGCTAAAGAATACTTATTACAAAGGTATGAATTCAGTATGAGGCTCCACAGATCCTGAAACCTGTGGTACAATGACTGCCATACAATTTTACTGTAATATCAGCAGGTAAATTAAGCTACAGGCAACTTCATATTCTGACTATATTGCTCACATTGCATGCTGCTGGTGTCTACAGTAACAGCCAGGTAAAAACCTAAATATTGCTTATACCACCTGGAAACATGCATGATAAAGATAGAAAAGGTTTCTCAGCTTGGATGTGATCAGATGTTGTTTAAGATATAAAGTCAAAACAAGTAAAAAGAAAGACAACTATCTCAAATTACTTCATATCTTGATATCATTAATTTCTACAGTCTTCCTAGAAAATCTGAAGATTAATTCTCACTCCTTTCGTTAAAAGTACATTGATTTTATTTTTTAAGAATGGACATCATAGAGAAAAGTTTGTCTCCTTGCCAAAATGATGACAAGAAATGTTTTTCTGTATGAGTTCCAAATGAGACAATATTATAAAGTTCTCTTTTACTGCTGTAATGTATTAGGTAGTATCTTAGTATCATTTGATTATCTTGGCTATTTTGAAAAATTTGCAACTGCAAAAACACCAAAAGCCCAATATACTTCAAGCCATTTATTTGTTACACACACAAAATTGCAGAAGCTGAATTCAGTGGCTTCACAATCACTTTTCTGTTTAAATAAGCATATCCTTATGTCTATGTAAGCCTGTGGTTCCCAGTAGTATATGAGAAAAGGTGACAATGATGTGGTTTTCCAGTGCAAAATTGGGCTAGAGTCTATAGCTTTACGCAGAGGACTGAGCTCTTACAAGTGCTGGGCAGTTTGGCTCCTCCAGTGCTTTGTGATGGAAATACAATATACATAGCAGAAAGGTTGAACTATCCACCAACGTGTTTATTTTACCATTCCACCTCTACTTTATAAGAGTTTGTGCAACAGGACTGTTTCCACTGTAGGACTGAGACAGTTTCCATGGTGTTCTAATTTTTCCATATTTTGGACAGAAGGATACCTCTGGTTTTTCCTGAGCAATGCAGCCTTTGATTGAGGGCCCATAATGATTTGGACCCTTATTTGAAAAGTGATTCATGTTCAAAACAGCATTTAAACAATTGCCTAAGGTAATGAATGTATTAAAAGTTTGTTATAATCAGAGGAGTGTGAGTAAAAAGTCTAAAAGTACCTGTTTTCCCACTTGTCCTGAATGAGAATGAACTGGAGCACACATTTCAGTTCTTTGCTGAACTGTAAACGTGGCTTTGCTTTTTTGTTACAAAAAATGAAACAAATGAAAACATTACGTAAGGAGTGACCCAAGATGGTAGTGACAGTTGTGAGAAGTATCTTCAGAAATGTATCAACCCCACTGTGTCTCCTAAGTCAGAGCTGCATTCAGATCAGATTCACAAGCTGGTGGGAAGAGTATCCTCTCATCAGGATACATGGAAATTTTCCATGGGTGTTTGCCAAGACAAATATATCAACCTGAGGTATCATAATCTCATAGAAAGTTCATGCAGAGAAATCAGGGAAGGGAAGGGAAGGGACGGGACATAAGGAACAGGTAGTTCTCAGAGACAGAGGCTCCATTGTGGATAAAAATTACATCTTTTTTATATCATAGAGACATAAGAAGGCATAGGACATCACCACTTGGAGGAACCAATAGATATTGTTATTTTCAATTTTTCACCTGTACCAGCCAATAGATGATGATATTTTCGTTTTTTTTCAGACCAGTTTTATTCTCCCAGACTGTTTCCACTTTTTCAGATGATAAATTGCTGTTACAGTTTCTTGTGCTTATCGATAATATCTCAGGATGTTTCCAGCCTCTGGGTACCACAAGTATACTTCAAAGAGGCTGGCTGTAGTTTTCAGGGATGTTTCTAGTTTGAAGGCTTAGTTCCCAGCCTCACAGCTCCCAGGCTGGCAGGCAATTTCTCTGTCAGTATTTTCCAGGAGACATATTCTTCTGTTCAGTGATTTTCCTTTTCTAACCAGGTGTTATGGGTTTGTGTGGTGTGGTTTTCTTTGGTAGTGGGTGAGGGGGCTGCAGAGGTGGCTCCTGTGAGAAGCTGCTAGAAGCTCCCCTGGCTCCAAAGAGTC
>VYZV01029106.1:25079-36194 GCA_013401275.1 Pandion haliaetus | reverse complement strand
ACAGTACTCAAGGTGAGGCCGCACCAAAGCTGAACACAGCAGGGTAATCCCCTCTTTTCACAGGCTAGTTACACTTTCTTTGATGCCCCCCAGGATAGGGTTTGCCCTCTTGGCTTCCAGGTTACACGGCTGACTCCTGTTGATCTGCTGTTGACCATGACCCCCAGATCCCTTTCTGCAGGGCTGCTCTCCAGCCAGTCCTCTCCCCATTTAGACGTGTGCCCGGTCTTACTCCAGCCCACATGTAGAATCCAGCATTTGGACTTGTTAAATTTCATCCCATTGATAATTGCCCAGTGCTCCAGTCTATCCAGATCCCTCTGCAAGGCATCTTGTCCCTCAAGAGAGTCAACAGCCCCTCCCCATTTGGTACCCTCAGCAAACTTGCTAATGGCACATTCAACTCCTGCATCCAGATCATTGAAAAATATATTGAACAGAACTAGCCTTCTAGAATTGAGCCCTGAGGAACACTGCTGGTGACTGGTCACCAGCCAGATGTAGCCCCATTCTTTACAACTCTTTGAGCCCTAATAACAGCTGTTATCAGTTGCTACAATTTCATTAGTTCATTAACGTGGCATTGGCTTTTTAAGGTAATGAGAACTCACAAAACTGTGCAGGAAATGAGAAGGAAAAGACCAGGTTGTTACGTCAAGTGTGTAAACTAGAAAATTTATATTATAAATTAATTTAGTCTTTTGCCTAAATGATTTCAAGCATGTGGAAGTAAAACACTAACATCTGCCACTACATTATAAGGCATTATCCTCAAAACAGCACTTTCAAGACAACAATGGATTCCAGTTGAACTCTTCTTCACCCTGACATCTCCAAGGATGTAAAAAGCAGTTGTACCTGTAACTGCTGAAATAGCATTTCAAAGCTTCATTTTAAATTCTAAACTACACTGTTAAGTATTTTTTGAAGCCACCAACTCAACATATTTGTCTTATGGGGTATACTCTGTAGACTTTACATCCTGATTGTTTGATAAAAACATTTGACCTCTCTGTCCTGGCAGTCCTTTTGTTATTTATGCTCCATCAGTACAAGTCTTTCAGTAGTGCTTTATGTTTATTTCATGAATAAGGAGACTATTTTTAAACACAAAATGCTATGAGAACAAATTCTTCACTGAAAATTTACTTAAGAAAACTAAATTGATTATATTAACACTGCAGTGTTAATAGAATCATTGTAGTTCTCCAGTTTTTGGAGCTTTCTCCTAGCTTCAGAAGAAAGAAGTCACTACACTGCTGCTGAATAAAGAACACTGACTACTGTCAGGAATTAAGCAGAAGCGTTAAAAAAAGCACAGGTTTGAACAAAGTTTGGTACCATCACATAGCAGCTAACTTAGCTGGTTTGGGGGGGGACGGGTGGGGGGATGAAGTGGGTGCTGGAATTCCCCAACATCAACATAACTGTTATTTTGGGTTTAGGCTTTCAAGTATAAGTTTACTCGAAACAGAGCCAGTTCAGAAATTGTTTGTTTGGGGTTTTTTTCCTTCTTTATTACTTTATCTGAAAGGAGCAATTGAAAATGTCCCAATGGTGTTTTGAAGATGTAAATAGTCTTGTAACAGACATGAAATGATTTTTTATAATGGCTTGACTGATGATGCTGCACCTGTCCCTCAATACACTGTGTGTAGTAATGACATGGTATAACTGTTATCCCTCCCATTGCATTCTTGTTGCTCTGTCGCAGGTATTCTGCCATGCTCTGCATCATCCCGAAAAAGCTCTCTGTACTACTCTCAAATGGTTCTTTCTGTAGCAAGTTACTTGAGCTATTTATTGCACAAGAATTCTATTAATGATGCCATGACACTCCCTAAATATTATTTTTTTCAAGATTAACTGCTAGGTTTAATAATCTTAGCATAAGATTTTTTGTGTGCTATAGAGCCGAGTACAAATCCTACTTATACACTTATTTGGGAAGGTGTTTAAGAAAGAGGTAGATATACTAATTCAGAGATATAATGTGGAAACAGTGAATAGGATGAGAAATAGACAATGATGGGAATGTTTTCAAAATAAAGACCAGCTCTGGGTGTGATGACTTGCAGCTTTGCTATTCTAGTGGACAAAGCATAAACACCAAGCCCAACGAAGTTTCATGAAAGCCATGTCTATATAACAACAGAGAATTCTGGTATTGCTATTACTTTCTAAGGATCTGCATAAGAGCCTTAACTGCATCTTATTTTTCCTTCCTTTTCCTGGGCAGACTTCAGATTGTGGCAAATATTGAATTTGGGGACATTTATCTTAATAGGTCTTTTTGCTTTATCTTTTTATGCTCCCAATAACTTACTGGACTACATCCTCCAGTTTCCAGCTACTGCTGCTTTTTGTATCCTTTGCAAATTCTTCCCCGACAGATGACAGCTTACTCCAGTGGTGTTTGCAATGGGGCAGTGTAGTCTAACCCTAACAAAAGCACAAACCCTAACCCTATACCTCAACCTAACCCTAACCAAGTAACACTACCCCAAACCATAAATCCTAACAATAACCCTACTCCTAATCTAGCCTTAACTCAAAGTCTTCATGTCCCTTGAGGGGAGGGGGGGGGTATCTGGGAGCTCTCTGAAGCATACCAGATGCAGAACAGGGGCTTTCTGTGGTCACAGGTGCTCTGAGTGCTTTCTGATGCATGCCAGGGTTTTTGAGTGACTTTTTGTGCACCCCAGGCTCAGACAAGTGCTTTTTGGTATGCTCATGGGACCCTCCATCTGTCTGGACTTGCACACAAGGGCCCTTGGAAAGCCTTTGGTGGGCCTCAGGCACCTCTTCATTCTTATCCCGAATCCTACACAGAAGAATGTCAAGGCCTGCATGGAGGAACAAGTTGCTCCTGGCCAAAGTCAAACACGGAACAGATGTGCACAGAGGGTGCAAGCAAAGATGGGTAAGCTGGGAGAAACCCAGAAATGTTGTCCAAGCAGCCAGGGAGGAAGCTAGGAAAGCTGCAGCCCAAATAGAATCGAACCTGGCCAGGCATGGACACATGTAAATCCATTTGGGCTTGAGCTTTCCTGGACAGCAAGCAGGGCTGCTCTAAGTATGCAGGTGCCAAACAGAAGACTAGGGAAAACTGCTCACTGTGGCAGGGGACCTGGTTACACAGGACATGGAAAATGTTGGGGTGTGCACACGTGCCTATGAACTTTGAGGATCTCCTAGGATTGCTGACAATGTAGTTTCCAAGAGTAGAGGTGCCTCACTGGTAACTGGGGCTCAGAACACTGCCATGAACAAAAGGCCTCAAGTTCCAGAAGCTTTTGGCAGCCCTTGCCTTTCCTTGGCAGCCCCACCAACACTGGGGGTCTGCACTTGCTCTACCATCTAATGCTCACCCACGCCCAGACACGAACTTCACCAGAGCCAAGGTACAAAGTAGAACGCAACAGCTACGTGTCCCACTAAGATGTCACCAGGATCAAAATACTTTGGCAGACTCTTCACGACCCCCAGGAACACCTGGACGCTGCACTTGCTCTACCACCTAATGCTCACCCATACCTGCACCCTCACCCTGCCAGAGCACAACTCCAAAATGCACACCCAAAACCTAGGGCTCCAACACAGAAAGGCTGGGACTGAAAGAGGTTGGTAGACCCCACCTTCCCTCAGCAGCCTCTTCACAGTCCCACCAACAGAGGCTCTACATTTGCACTACCACCAAACACTATCCCTCACCTACTCCCTCACCCTAGACAGAGCCCTGGCCCAAAAGTGAAGAACTGCCAGCAAGGACTCCCACACAGAAGTGACCAAGACTGGAAGCTGTTGGTGACACTAAACCTCCCTGGGAAGTCCCCTGACAGACCTACCAACACTGCATCTCTGTGCTTGCTCTACCACCTAAGCCTCACCCATAGCTGAACACTCACTCTTGACAGAGCCCAGATCTGAAGAGAACCACCACCATGTACAAATCCCTCAATGGAGTGGCCAGGACTTAAAGTTACTGGTTTTAGCTCTCAATTTTCCTTGGCACCCCTTTCTTCACAACCCCACCGACACAGGAGGTCTGTGCTTGCTCTACCACTTAACCCTCTGTCACACTCTCTTCACAACTCTCAATTTCACAGGACAATGCACCACAAAAACACAATCCCCTTTTGCCCAGGCCAGTCTAGCACATGCATTCACTTACTCACAGTTCAAGTTGTAGGGTTTCATAGCTTATATCCTGTAAGGCTTAATATGGTGTACCTATGAGGAAAAGAAAAAAAAAAAAAAAAGGCAGAATTCTGACAGAAGCAAAAGTTTCTATTGAGCACCTAAACTAACTCGTTCAACAATTTCAAATGAAAAACACTTGAGAGATTGTTCAGTTCAGAAAAGCAGATTTTATTTTAAACAGCAGCACATACATACAACATTTTCAAAATATACATATTTGAAAACAAGAGACTGCACTTCATTAACAAACTTGCTGTGGTTTATCAATTGTTACAGTTATATTTGCAACCAGGTGGAGTTACTGCATCATAGCCTTCCTATGAGTTGGATGCTCTTCGGTTTCATTGGTATAATTGTGCAATATAATATAACTGCTAGTAGCTCATGAAAAAAACCAAAACACACAACTTCTCAATTTACTCTTGCTGTCAGCTGGAGGCTTCAGCTACCTCACTAAGTATTTTAAATAGAGAAGTGTTATTTAAAACAAGTGTGGCAAATCATGAGCTTCAGGGAAACACTTTATGCACATAATATACAAATTTGAGTGGTTGTATATATTTCTGAAGTTTCCTGAACCAGGACTAATCCCAACAGAAGCAACATAGCAGCATTTCGGTAAGAGAGGAAGCCAACTTTTCCTACAACCTTTCCCTTTTATTTAGATGCAGAACAAATATTAAAATAATCAAAAGTTGCTTACATTTCTGTATGCTTAAAAATACCTTTGCATTACCATTTCTTTTCTTGTGTTTCACCACAGTTAAACAAGTGTCAGAATATGCTACACATAAATATCCTAACCCATCCACCATTTATTCACTACAGAAATATTTTCTACATAAATCTATCATCTTAAAATATAATTTAAATATAACTTTTTAATAGAAAACCAAGAACACATCATCAGAAGGTTCAGCTTGCAGGTAATTTTCAATGCACTAGAACTCTTAATGAAGCTGCTCAAATCATGGCAAATAACTTTGTTTTCTCATTGATGGGTGAGGTTGAACAATGTGCAAACAGGTTAAGAATAAATGGTGATCACTTCACGTCCACTGCCTCGGACCAGGAGAACTCTATCCAGACCTTCTGTCAGAACTTCCAAAAACTCCATGTCTGCAATATCATTAAGTCAAGGAATTTATTCAGAAAAGAAACAAAATAGCCACTAATCTCTCAAAAAGTCTGACATATAATGCAAAAATCAAGTTCAACAATTTCATCAAGGAGGTCACCCTTTACTGTCCCATTATGTAATCCACTGGCTCAAGTTGAAACAAGGCCTAATTTGGCAGAAATTTCTAGTTCTGTCCTACTCATCTACAGAAAAGATTAAAAAAGAGATTATTTTAAAATAAGTTCAAAATTGAGGCATGCTTTACATCAATTCAATAAAAAAACAAACCCACCACTATCAACATTTCTTAAAACTGTTGTGAAATCAAAAGTTGTTTTCTTAAAGACAAACTTATGCTTAGCATGGTTACTAATGGTTATCCCAAACAAGCAGACAATGGCACAAACACCAAACTCCCAATCTCAAGAAATATGGAAGCTATAGTAAAGGATACAGTTTTCATCCCCTTTTCTGTTTTTAGGAGGTCCAGGCATATTCAGGAGAACTAGCTGAGCATGCTGTGATTTATTAAGCACTACTCCATTGAGCTTCACAGCGGTGTGCATTCTTCTCACATTTGACTGATTCCTAGCATGCAAACAAACATTAAGCATTGTCACAATACTTATGTATTTGAGTTATATGCTACGTATTTGAATTGATAAATTTCATCTATATGCATGCAGAATAGGCTATTTTCACAGACACTGGTATTTGTAGCCATTCAAAATAAATTTGAGATAATGCAATACCTAGGTTTAAAAGATGTTTTCTTCCTTTGAAAAGAACATTTAACTTGGAAATTTAAGCAATTTAAGCAGATTGCCAAAATGCACAAATCTTCTAGTTGTCCGTTATCTTTCACAAAGATGAAACAAAAACTTAATTTCAATAGAAATTAAGTTTAGTCAAAAACACTGAGAATCCAGTTTATTCAGTATTATTGTACAAGAAATTCCAAACAAAGGAATTACGGGAATGCAATGGCAAGATTACAGTATTTATGTTGTACAGTACAAGATACCCATCATGCTCCTTCAGAAACGTTACAAGATTACTACAAGCCTGGTGAAGTAAATTCAGAAACAGCATAGAATATATGAAAAATAACTAGTTTCTAATGTCGTAAGAGTAAGGCAGTAAGCAATGAACTGAAACTGAGCCTCTCCCCTTACATTACCAATATTAACAAAGGCTTTGCTTGTTGCATCCACAAATATAATCATGGTAAATTCGTGCACAAGAGGAAGAAACTGCCAGGACTTCAGAGTTTTCCTTATTTTAGGATTTACCTTGGATGATTTAGTTGCCCTTCAGAACAAAACAAAATAACAGTTCCAGGCCCTGAGAAACCGCCATCTGTGTAAAACTAGCCAAGACTAGAAATGAGTCATACACTCCAGCAGTAAAGAAATATCCAGGCTCTCCCTAAGCCCATTTATCCAAAAGATCCACCGCCCAAAAGTAGAGTCTTTACAAGTGGAGTGAGTCACTTCAGAGGGAACCTCAGAAACACAGGCTGATGGCACATCTCAGGGACAGAGATACTGACACACTGACACATCACTCTATCCTGTGCAATTTTCTTAACACTGTAACTAGTGGTCTCGCAGGAAAAGCACAACTGTACCCTGCTCAGCTGGGCTCACGTACTGTCCCACAGCAGAGAGAGGACTGGCAGGTTAGCAGCAGCCGGACACAAGACATCCTCTGAAGTGCCTGATCAAGTCTGGCATCTTTTGAATTCTACTAACAGCAATCAAAATTACAGCACAAACCCCAGCACTGTTTCAGCTCAAGTAAAGAATAGAAATTAATGAGATCTCTTTTCCCCAAAAGATATAGGAGGCCAAACTTTACAAAAGGAAATGCACAACTTTGTTCTATTACCAGAGATCATTTTAGGGGACTACACCAACACTTAATCCTAGAATCTTCTAGCAACATGAGGACCCCCTCAGATTATATAAATAAGTGTGGGGTTGAGAATAGCAGCCAGACACAGGTTCACTCAAGCACAGGGGACCAAGACAGAGAATGCTGGGAGCATATGTACTTCTGTTCTGCTAAGTCCTGTTTTTTTACTATGAAGGGAAAAGCCCTTAACAGAATACTATTAGAAGTAGCCTGTCTCGTGTTGTATTTTCATCCTTGATTTTGTAGGGGCAATTAGGGAAGAAAAAAAAAAAAGGGGGCATTTGGCCCAAAGTTTACTGGCCAGTGGAGACCAGCCCCATCCCCATTGACTTCAATGAATTCTCTTTTCTGCCCCCCCCCAGCATTTTCCCCCCAAGACAATAACACTTCCAAAACTGAATTTATCAGTCCTTCCTGGGGGATTTTCTGTCACAGCAGCTATCTGTCCCAAGAACCAACTGTACAAAAACCATATACAGAACAAAAGAATACTTGAAGCTCAAATTTTCAGAAGCAAAACAGCAGCTTGAGAAGTCCAAAGAACAACTATGAAGAGAGGCAAGAGTGTGTAATTTAAGAGGTGTATAAGTATTGAAGTAGAAACATTGTTAAACTAAGGAAAAAATGCACGGGAAATATGGAAAGTGTGTAAATTTGTGATGGAGCGGGCAAGAACTCAGCACTGAAACAAAGGCTCAAATTGACTAAAGGTACATCATGTACAACGTGAACTGAACTGAGGCTGACTAACTTCATTTCACCTTCAAGCACTGGTAGAACTGAAATCATACATTGTACACAAAGTAAGCTTTCTAAGTTTTCATAAGAAGCTCAATTTGTTAAACAGACAAAATGAAGACAACACTGGGCTCTGAAAAAAAAGCAGAGCAGTCACAAGTCAGTTCTACCCAAGAACAAAGAGAGAGTTAGTGTCCCATTTTTTGTATGCTGTCATAACCAATGTATATCTGAACTTAAGTTATTTCTACACATGCATGGGTTGGTAGAAGGGAGACAAGAACTAGCATTTGATGAAATGTGAAAGTTCCCTTTGTGAACAAATTCAGCCTTATTGTCCAAGTAGTTATATTACAATGGAGGCTTTTCCAGAAGAAAAATATATTCACTTTTTAATGTAGTTAGAAAACTAAGTATTAAACTGGTGCAGAGGAGTGCTGTTAAGTTTTACATTCTTACAGAAAGTAAAATACATGTTCTGTGACTTACCTTGAATGGAAGGTTGATAATTTTTAGAATAAGACATTAACAAGTCACGATGAAGAATATTTTTCAGTGATAAATGCTAAATTACATTATGTAAAACAAGGTACAAAAGAATACACACACCACAAATCATGATTTAGGAAACACACAATGTACAAGACCACAAAAGCAGGAAACACAGCCTATGTTGCTTAAGTGAAATGAAATTTAGACTTACAGGTTTCCCCATTCTCTACATGGAAGGGAAGCAAATGCACAGAAAAAAAAATTATGCCATCAGGTACATTTTTAATTCAACAACTTTAACACATTGTACAGGCACACCAAGTTTGAACTGTAATTACCACCCCCAACCACATATAGTAGTTTTGAAATAAGAATAAATTCTGCGTCCTGCATAATTCTAAAGAAGTAATAGGAAATATTTCCAAGATATTACCCACCCCACAAGAATTAAGAGTATAATGCAGCCCAGAACAAAAACAGTGCTTTAGAGCATGAGCAAGATGATGTTTGGAATTTGCAGAAGGCAAACTGTTTCTAAGGAGCTCAGAGCAAATCCACAAAACAACTTAGGATTTTAAAGGTACTGATTCTAAGCATACATTCTAACTACTGTCTCCAAGTCCTAGAATTAGGACCCGTTTCCTTTAGATATTAAAATTTCCCTTGACATCCACAGTTTTGCTTTGGGCATTTGCACAAAATAGCCTAGGCCATGCTTATTACTGCATTCTTCCAGAACTCAGAAAAGATACATGTGCGCGCTTGAATCACAACACGAGGAAACAAACAAGTTGATGTCTTTGTCATTGGTTTTGTGTCTACTACATGAGGCTTAACACAGGCAGTAGCTCTTATCTATTGATAAGTGACTTCTATTTAAGAAAAAGACATTAAGGAATATTTCAACAGGAAATACTTCACCTAAGACGTACATATAAGCACAAATTTTATATTGCTTTAATTTACAGGATGAGGGCCAGATGTTCCTATCAAGAACCCCCCCCAAAACACACTGCAACCAAAAAACTCCACCCAAAACCCCAAACAGACTAAATGTCTTGAAAGAGTCTATCTGTTTCTTTCACTGGGGTGGAGGGAGTACCAAACACAACAAATGAGACAGGGAAATGATATACAGTAATTTGTTACCCACATGAAGAGAAAAACAAAAGTTATCATTGAGCATTTTAACATATACGCTTTCTGGTACAATCCAGAAGTTGACTTTAGAGCTCAAATTCTGTCATATTTAAGCTTCATTCACAACATTCTTGTGAATGACTTTACAGTCATTGTTTTTCCACCCAAGTCCACACTAGTTTCATAAGGATGGCATTTAAGTGAAGTGCATGGAAAGATCATGTCTGTACTCAACTTTAAATAAACCAGGAACTCTTAAAAAACAAAACCCAGANAAAAAAAAACAGAAAAACACACACAGTAAAACACACACAGTCAAAAACAAAACTCCAAACACCACATGTATACTTACGGCTTCATGTTGAAAATATCTTTAAAGCCAGACACACTTGAATCTTTGTTTTTATGCTTTTCAGCTACAAACTTTTCTTTAGTCCAGGTCATTTGCACTTTTTCTGGCACAGCAGCAGCCACACTCGCTTTGACCGCTGGAGCTGAGTGCGAGGCAGTGTTTCTGTCATGGATCAGCTGAGCCTGGCCACAAAACAAACAACCACCCCAAGATTCAGCCAAAGAAGAACATTGGTAGATTACATGTTATTAAAAATTTCAAAAAGGAATTTCACAGCAGTGGAACAAAAGAAGATACATAAAAAGGTACCTTACTTTGTGAACAAATACCAGACTGTTGACTTCAGCATGAAATGAAACTGCTTGTAAAAATGTAGTTATTTGTTTATATTTGCAGGATTACACCTGGGCTGGGACATTATTTTTGTAATGAACTAAAGTGAGGTGGAATCCAGCCTGAGGGTACTTTATTATCACTGGGGTTTTTAGCCAGTGAAAAACTTGAAAGCCAGTGCTCTCATTCTTCATCAGGTACATTGTTATTTTCTCAGGTATTGTCATAAGCACTGTCTGTTTCACACGCCTTTAGCTGAACTACCACAACAACTCATGATCCCAGTAACATACCATTGGACTGGCTGAACTGAAGGTTAGCTACATTGTTAGATTATTTATGCATGCAAATGCATATTACGTAACAAAAGCCAATCAATCTAACCATGAAGGAGCCTTCTCTTCCCTTATAATAGCAAAAACTCAAATCACAACTTTAAGTACACAATATTGTTGTTCCCACATGCACACGCACTTCTGCATTCTCCATTTCCCATTCCCCTTGCTCCTCTTGAAGAAAGAAAAAAGAAATATTTAAACACATTATTTACTTACTTTCCTTCATAAGACTTTGTCCATAGGCTTCTGTATTTCCATCAAAAGCAACACAAATACAGCACCTTAGACTCTTAAAATGGTAAGTGAATTGGTGTGGGGAGAAGATTGTTTTCATGTTTTGGGGTCTTCTGTTTGCAGGGGGAGGCTTAGGGATTTTTTGGTGGGGGGTTGTTTGGGGTTTTTTGTTGGGTTGGGGGGGGTGGTTTTTGTGCTTGTTTTTTGTGTTTTTTTGGGGGGGGGTTGTGTTTTTTGTTTTTTTTTTT
>VYZV01029106.1:6282-19613 GCA_013401275.1 Pandion haliaetus | reverse complement strand
CCAGTAAGAAATGTTCACAAATGGAAGCATTTATGAATAAACTCTGGCATATGTTCTCACATCAGCTCAAAGCTAGAATACAACGTGCTAAAATCTATAGCAGTCATCTGTTTTGTCACTGACTTGTAACGTATCTCTTATCTTTTGGAAGATTCTGAGGATTAAGTATGACCCACATAAGAAAATAATAAATTGTGCTTCCTATACTATCTTCTGCTCAAAATCCAACCAAGGCTGAGCCTTTTTTGTGGCACTCTGTCTTCTTTCACCTGCACATGCCACAGCATTTTAGTCTTTTATATTCAGTACTCTAAGCAAAACAAAACAAGAATAAATAAATACATAAGTAAAAGGTTTTATCTTAGTTCCTAGTTCAAAATACTAACCAAATTTTTCGTAAGTAATTTAAACGATACTTAAAATTTGATTATGGCTGATTAGCATAATAAATCTTTTAAATAGGTTTTGTTCATTCCAGGAACTGGTGGTGGTAGAAGTTTTGAACCAGTTGACCCAGCTTCTTCATTCCACTTCAGAATAAGTTTTTTTGAGTTTAGTTTTTTTTTTTTTTTCCTTCCTCCTTATCTTACTTTGGATATTCCACTAGTCACCTTTGAGTGCTGGAAATGAAGTTTTTCCTTAGTTGCCCAAAAAAGGTGGTCTAGACAGCTTTAGTCCTTTCCCTTGAGCAGTTTATGACCAGCATTTAGAAAGGGAAAAAGTTACAAAATTCCTTTTGTCACTACTTGACTTATGATTCTGAAGCTATATTGTCTTGCTCTCCAGTGCCAGACGCTGGCAATGCCAAAAACAACTGATATACTCTCATGGGGGCCTATGGATTCCCTATTCCAGAGAGGTATTCATACAGCAGTTGGAGAGACAGACATGTTCATCCTCTCCCATGCTGGATGCCATGGATTATTAGATTAAGCACATTCAGCCTTCCATTTCGCTGCCTGCTAAAAATTCAAACTTTTCCTTCCTGAATGAACTATCTCTATGGTCTACTCTTCATAAATAAAGTAAGCATTAAAACATCAAAATGGCTCAACTCTACTTGACAAAACCATTAAACCCAGTACCACATACACTAGCATTGTGACACGGTAAGATAACGTTGCTTTAAAACACTTCTTGTTCTTGGTAGGATTGCAATCTTTCCCTTTTTATATGTGGGCTAACACGTCTTAGTTTTAAAAATGCTAAAACCCATTTTCCCCAAGTTTATTCTCAATTGCACCTAAAAAAACCATGCAGTGACATACCATTTCAACAACTTCCACTTCAGCATTCAGTCTAAGATGATATAAGAACATCTGAAGATCCTTCTTCATTTGAATACTATTATCATCCATCTGAGCGACAGTGAAGATACGCATTTTACATTTTCTCCAAACCTATCAAAAAGATACATCGTAACAATTTATAACACAGTAATTGCTATCGCCATGCATAACTATCAAGTTGAAAGAGTGTTTCACTAGAAACCCTTAGAACTATTCATTACTAAAAAATGAAATCCCAGCTATTTTCTGTTGTCCTTGCCTTGTGCTGTCGCAGAAGAAAAGGCAGTAACATCAGCATACCACCATCATGAACAATCCACCACACATCTATGTTTCCCTCAGTAAAACGTTCTTGATTTGTTGGAAATAAGTCAATGTTTTTAGCCACCAACAGTGCTTGCTGAGCTGCTGGTGTTTCTCGTACAGTATCTGCAAGGGAAAACAAGACATCCTAATTTTCATTCACAGCTTTTATTTTTGTTTTAAATTCAAAAGCTTACATCCTCCCAGATTCTGCTGAGGCAAGAGAGGAAGATCCTGGGTTTAGTGACTAACCTGCTTAGGAAAAGAACAAGACAGCCCTCAGTCTCATCAACCACGGCTTAAGAAAACCCACTCCACATGAAATCAGATGTGGGGAAATATTCCCTTGTTCACTGGATGTTCAGCATCACATTTCCTCCACACAGCAAATAAATTAGTTACATAGTTGTATTACAAATGCATAGGAGAAAGTCAATAAACACATACCAACAAAGTTTTTCCATGAGAAACGATTTTCTGTCTGCTTCCATGACTGTGGCCATGCCATCAGGACTGTGTTGTGCTTCATCCCTCCCAGACCAGCCGATTGAATCAAATAGGATATTCCATCTCTGAAATTAGGAGACACCACAATCTGGCAAAATCCTTTAGTCTTTTCCACTCCCATTAAGGCCTTAACATTCTGCAAAAGGAAGAAGATTACACATGGGGAAATACAGTCAACACCGGTAACAAACACCATAAGGAATAACAGCAGTAAATAAGAGCAAAACTTTACCTACAGTGTACGACCAACACCAAGAAGCCGCTAATTCCAAAAGAGTGAACGCGATTCTATAACAACTAAAATCCAAAACACGCACCTCCCCAAAAGACACCACACACAGGTTTTTCATTACTTTAATTATCCAGCCTCTTATTTCCAAAGAATGAACAAGATATGAGTAAAACCACATTGACAAAGATAAATAAACTGCTTCAGGTAAAGTCAAAACTGCTGATGGACAAAGCACTGTATGTTTGGAATGACAAGTCCTTTCTTTTGGAATTGGAAGGGTTTGGAAAAATGCGATGCCAAGGGCTTTAGAGGAAGCAGCCACCAAAGCTCCTTAAACAACTTTGACATTAAGAGGCTGACTCTTTATTGATTGGCTCCCAACATGGAAAAATAGATGTGCAGGGACAGTTGGGATCACTGGCTGAATAATGACAAGATAAACTGAGGAGATTAAGTCTTCCACGCCCCTTTAATTTCAACATCGCTCCCCTTCATTTAAATACCGACAAACGTACAGACACATAACCAAGTAATTTAAAAGTAGCATTCAAAATGGTATCAAGGTTGACTAGGGAACATCAGCTTTGGCATTTACTACATTCTGATGGCAGGACTTTTAAAAATCCCATCATTATCAATGACTTGTGTAGGAGACCAGCATGGTTTCAGAAGGAAGAACCAGCACATCAAAATCTGGAATGTTGGAAGCACCAAAATTCCTATCAAAAACCATCAGGGACAGATTTGATCACAGAATGCCTGGCACTGGCTCAGTGTGGCTTCACATCAGAAATTCTGTTTAGTAGAGGAAAAAAAAAACCCCACTTCAGAGAATTTGGTAGCAAAGCTAACAAGTCAGTCTATGCAAAAAATATCTGCAAGGGCATATCAGTTTAAATAGATGCTTTTTTCTTTTAAAAAGACAGACAGGAGAAATCTTGATTTCCTACAAATCTTCTAAACCATTTTATAGTTGAAGTTTTCCAAAACCAATAAGGCCTCCAGAAGCTCAAACCTTTACAATTCATCTTCATTTCCATTTTAAGATCAAGGGAACTATTGCTTTTAAGACCAGGTCTGACTTCCTAGAGAACCTGGGTATTAGGTCTTCCTTAAATTAATTTCTGTTCCATATCAAAAGTGTAGTTGACTTCAAACTTAAGCCAACTATAGGCAGCATTTTCACATCCTCATGGGTAAACAGTTTCTGTTTAAAGGTTTTCTTTGTTTTATTTCAAAGGCCTGATTGTATTCTTGGTCTTGTTTTCTACTCACTCATGTTGATAATAACAGATTAATAACAATTACACATTCACAATATACGATTGCTAGACTTTTTCCACTGTGTTTTCAAGCTAATTGCTCTATTGGAGCCTTTTCATGCGATATCAGCTAGGCCATCTGGCTTCCTACTTTGCTATTTTAAAAACCACTAGGGACACATCTGAATACCAAGAGGGAGAAAAAAGCAAGCTGGGAGAGAAAGGGCGGTTAGCTTTAAGTCCATTTCAACATCTCAAATGCTCATCTATTTTAGGAGATACGAGGTTTGAATAAATCACAGGCATTTTTACACAGCTTTGAAGATGACTTGGATCAAACCAGTAGACATTTCAACTGACACTCTTCAAAAACACTGAAGATATTAACCATTTTTGGAAGATACGATAGCAATCAAAGCCTACTTTTGGAGTACGTTTTACAGTAGTCTTCTAAAGGCGATAAATTTTTCAATAGTATTCAATAAAATACATGAAACATGGTATTTTCTAAAAATGTTTCCCCACTCTATAAAGTTAGGAGTAGGAGAGTTTGCGTGGGTAAGCAAATACAATTATCTACACTGAATTACCCCAATATTGGATTAAACAGAGAAGTACACAAGCTGTTTAAGACCAAACAGAAAGAGAAACTTCCTTTGCATTGAAAGTCCAAGCTGTATGAACAATGGATCTTCAGAAGTTCAGTCTATTAACTTCCCTTTTCTTTCAGGGGACAATTTAAAATTAAGTTCAGGTATTTTCAAGGGCTTCCCACAAGATTGTCTATGTATTTCCAACTGGGTAGCACAGTCAAATACTGACAAGTTATCAGAAGAAAAAAAAAAAAAGAAACATTCAAATTAAGTTCACTTGTGTTTGCAAGCACAGTTAGATGTCAAATGACATGACAACTTACTATTTTTTCCTACCTCATCCTACCTTCTCTGGAGATACAGGATAAACAGGAAAGAATACAAAAAGGAAAAAGAAAAAGGAGCTCAAGAAGGATGCTGTTTACAGTTAAGCAACAGAGTAGGATTCCAACAAAGACTACTCCTAATCCTAGCCCTGCTATGCGTTTCGAGAACAGTGTAGAAAATATAATGTATACATCCAGAGGATGAAAATATGCCAAATGCATCTGCACTTGTTAGATAAATGTTAATTTTTTTCTTAAATAAATCTGTTTTCTTTATAAGGTAATTTGTTAAAAATCTATCACTTGGCTTTTTCAATAATATAATTTGATTGTGAGCCCAGGGCTCTCAATATTAAAAGAAAATAAAAAGCTAAAAAGTATCACCATTGTCCCCTCCTATTGGGAAATTTTATAAAACATTTTGCTACACACACCAACCTTCTCTTTACATATAATCATTGACTGTGCTGATAGTAAAAAAATTGTTTTATTCAGTACTCTACAACAGTCTGTTCTAATTCAAGATACGAGTTATCCACATTCAACATGTAAATACTAATGGAAGTTACACGTGTTTGTAAGCTGTCTTTTACATACCTCTTCAGCTTTCTGAGTTTCTGTACATTTATCCAAGTAGATTCCCTGAAGCACAGAGCCCACAATAGTCAGTCCTTTACCAGCCTTCAACTGAGAGGTGAAAGAAAGCAATCTAGGATGTTTCACCAACTGCTCACTATCCAAGTTTAACAAGACCAAAAGTTGAGGTCTGCCAAAAAAAAAAGTTAAACACACACATATACGTACAAAAAAATCAAGAAAGAAATGGTAAGTTAAAATTAATAACTAAAAAATGCAGATTAAGTGATTAATTAAATGGAAAATAATCAACTGTCAAGCAAGGAAGCCATAATTTGCAATAGCAACAACACTTCAGGTACAGAATACCTATGTAAGCTACCATACCATCATTCTGAAAAGCTACCTTAAAGAATAGTTTTACCAAGAAAGTTACTGAATCAAAATTATCACCTCTCCAAGGTCATGTAGAGCAACCTACTGCTTGAAGTGGTGTTATGGGTTTGTGTGGTGCAGTTTCTTTGGTAGCGGGGGAGGGGGCTGCAGAGGTGGCTCCTTTAAGAAGCTGCTGGAAGCTCCTCCGGCTCCAAGTCAGACCCAACTCTGGCCCAGGCCGAGCCCATCAGTGACGGTGGTAGCGCCTCTGGGAGAAAAACTCTGCCAATACTGGAGTCAGTGAAGAAGGAGGGGGAGAAGGGGTGCCTGAGGAGGCTGATGGCCCTGCAGCCCGTGGGGAGATGGCAGGCTGTCCCCCTGCAGCCCAGGGAGGTCCATGGTGGAGCGAAGGCTCCCCAGGATGGCCATGACTCCATGGGAAAGCCTGCGCTGGAGTAGTGCGAGACTGGAGAGCAGCCCGCAGAAAGGACCCACGTTGGAGAAGATGGTGAAGGACTGTCTCCTGTGGGAGGGACCCCACGGTGGAGCAGGGGATGAGTGAGGAATCTTCCCCCTGAGGAAAGGAGCGGCAAAGACGATGTGTGGCGAGCTGTCTCAACCCCCATCCCCTGTTCCCCTGTGCCACCGGGGGGAGGAGGTAGAAAGCACCGGGAATGGAGCTGAGCCGGGAAGGCGGGAGGGGTGAGGGGGAGGTGTTCTGATGTTTGGTTTCCCTTCCTAATACCCTTGTGTTTTGTTTTGATTTGTAGTAAATTAAATTGATTTTGTTTCTTCCCCTAGTTAAGCCTGTCTTTTGCCCATGACCATAAGTGGGGAGTGATCCCTCCCAGTCCTTGTCTCGACCCATGAGCCTGCCTTTGGATTTTCTCCTCATCCCAACGTGGCCAGGGGAGGGGGTGGGGAGTGAGCAAGAGGCTGCGTGGTGCTTTGTCACGGGCTGGGCTGAAACCGAAACCACGACAAGTTGTTAAACATTGAAGGCACACCAAATTGTTTACAGTGCCATCCAGTTGGATTTTGAAAACCTCCAGAGACAGAGATATTATCACCTCTGGGTAACCTCTTCAATGGTTAATTACAATCTTCTCAAATTTTCTTTTTTTTTTTTTTTTTTTTTTTTGCTTTCTGCATTTTACCATGTTCTCTTATTCTCCTACCATATTCTGCTCTAAGGAGTCTGACTCCATCTTCTCAGTAACCTTCTTTTAGATATTGGATGTTTACTATTTAGTTATATCAGCTTTTTAGGCTCCCCTTAAGCCTCCTCCAAGCTCAATAAGCATAGCTCCCTCAGCCTCTTCCCCAGGAGATATGCTCCTGTGCCCCAACCATCACCTTGGGGTCCCTCTGCTGATCTCACCCCAGCTTACTGATGTCTTTCCTATATTAGGGTACCTAAATCTGCATAAAATATTCTAGATGTATTCTAATGAGTGCTTAGCAAAGAGGAATAATATTTCCCAATATATTTACTTCTCAATATACTAGCTATGCTCCTGTTGATGCAGTCCAGCATGTCACTGCCAAGGCACACTGCTGGCTTACTATCTACTGGGAACCACACATCCTTTTCACCAGAGCAGGTTCCCAGCCTTGAACCATTGCACTGGACAAGCCTGTCTCAGGTACTAGGTTTTGCACTTGTCCTTCTGGATTTTCATGACGGTCTTGTCGACCCATTCCTCTATCTGCATAGGTCATTCCATAAGGACAGTCATACCCTTAACCATACTGATAGCACCGCAAGTTCAGTTTCAACTGCATACTTGATGAGGATGCATTCTGTTTCCTTTAATCAATATCAAATCTGCTTCCTCTTCCCAAACCAATGTTTTATAATTTTCCTGTCATTACTACAAATTCAAAAGTACGACAAAGAGTTGGAGTGCACTTCCCGCCTCAAAACTGGCTCAGTTTAAGATGTAACAAGAAGGTACAGTTCTAGCAATTACATTGACACAATAGAAGGATAGCTCATCTGGAACTGAAGCAACATCAGACATTTAGCAGGAATGCTCTTAGTCAACACTACATTACATTGGTGCCTCTGAGATGCTAAGTTCAGACATAAAGGCAGTCGCTCGTGTATTTCATAGCAACTGCCTATGTACATCAGTCCCACGACAAATGATAAAATACACTGAAGGGCAACAGACCGTTTCATGTGCATGCACCCATGGATAGTATCACAGAGTAGTGGCTATACTTAAAGTATCACATTTAGTGACAACTGCTTTTTTGTGCTTTCCACTGATCAGAGTTTTTCTGATTTGCATTACGTTCATCAGAAGTAACAATGTGCAAATGCCCTTTTTTTTTTTTAAACGCTAAGTAATTTTTTGTGGTGGCTTTGAGAAAACTGATAGTTTAACAAGCAAGAAGAACATATTGCAAAAATAGTAGTGGACATCTAACCCCATTACATACAAATGGACAAACGTGAGATTTTGTTTTAATCATATCTAAACAATTTAGAAAGTGTTACTATTAAATGAAGCCATATAAAAAAGATTGCCACAAGAAATTAACTTAAATAATGGATCCTCTGTATATTTATACAATGTATTTCAGAGGGAACATATATAGAAGCAAAAAAACCTCTATAGAATTGTGTTTCTTCTATAGCCAGTGGAACTCAATGATAACTGTTCCTTTGAATCTGAAAATCTATAAATAATCAAACTTTAAAATTCTTCTGCACTTTGGAAAACTATGTCAACACCACGGGGATTTAAGTTTGAGTTCGTTTGCCCATATTCCCAAAGTTGATTACATGCTGTGTGGGATCATTTTTAGAAGAAAATGGACACTGTTGCTATAAGCAAGAGAATGTTACAGTGAAGTAGATCGTCAGACTGAGCCGCGGCAACTCCCTGAACTGTCCTTGAACCAACAAGATGAGAAAGCAAAGTAATGAAGCAAGAAGGTAAAGTGGAACAAAACAAAGGCATTCAGGATGAGGGCGGTGATGGGCAAGTTAGATAGTGTCCAATCATGTATTAGCTTAAGGCACGTGAACAGCGCATTGACTGCTTCATGTAACCAATTATAATCAAGTAAGCGCGTGATCAGCAAAACTAGGAATATATAACTGGAGTGTATTTTTATAGTAAACGTCTTCGTATTATAACTGTCAGAGTTGTTGGAGTTCATTCTCCTCCCGCAATGCTGCCCATAAGTCACATTATATTGTGGTAAAATAATACTATTGCAATGACATTGTTGCCAAGCCCAAGTTAAAACATTATCTTGATGGTGAGTTTCACTTTGGCCATTAGCTTTACCAGCAGTATTCCCAACAGATTTACATATTTCAAGCATGATGTGACCTTGGAAGGTGTAGGACTTACCTCCAGTTCTTGGTGTGAGGAGGACCGTCTTCAACACGAAGCAAAGCATAGCGAGCTGCATTCAGAGACAGTCCTCGGATTCCATCACCCCATTCTTTTTCCGCTCTTCAGGGTGCAGAAGAAATTCAATTAACAGGGTCCATATATTTACACAAGTTAACTACATTTTTCTCACATGAGGGATAACGGGCATAAAAATGAATACTCTCTTTTGCATGAAAAGACTCATCTTGCAGATTTAAATCAAGAACGAAGACTAACCAAGATGAAGCAGTCAAGTCCCTTCAAGGGAATTATTTATTAAGTATTTATTAATATTTATTATGGTCTATTTTATTCATACTTCAAAAGCTTTTTTGTAATCATGAGAGCTACTTAAGTTGCTTTTAAGCACTAGCATGAGTGAGAGCTACTTTAAAATAATTCCTTTTAAGCAGCAGAATGAATAAGCGAAACTTGACTTTGTATGGATTAGTGTGTTATACCTTCTCCCCGCCTTCCCCACTACAGCTTTCTCCACTTGCTTTCCTTCCCAGCTTCTCTCCCAGATGAGCCTAAAGCTTTATCTGCCCTCCTGACCACTTTCAATCTCCCTACATTTTCCAGTCGTCCTTCTCCTGATAGAAAGCTATGCTATATGGCAGGCGGCCAACCAAATAAGAAAGAACTGTTAGGCTAAAAAATTTTCCTTGGTGGGGATTCTATTACAGCAAAGGGTCCATCTCCCTCACGCTTCCTCCCTCTTATTCCCATTCATGAATTTTCAATAAACTGTTACCTCTAACCTTCTTTCGAATTTTAGATTAAATAAGCCAAACTGAATTCAAAAGCTATTAAAGAACAACATGGCAATTAAAATGTACCCTGACAGACAGCACAATCATTTAAGTTTCTTTTACTTATATTATCTAAAAATTAAAATAAAAACTGAGGTTTTCTCAAGACAGCAGTTTTTAGAACATTTCGGGCTGAGTTTCTCCCCACCACTAAATCAGCCCTGTTTCTGCAAAAAAGAACCTCTTGCTACAGGGTAGATGTGCTGGCTATGTACCAACATTTGTAGAGTCTGTATATGAATTTGGATGTACATGTAATTTTATGTATGTGCATACCTACATACACACACAGAAGCAGAACTGTTATCATCTGATCTGACTTCCTGGCTAAAATAGGCAAATTAATTTCCTTATAATTAACCCAGTAGTTGCAATCCAGGAAAGCATCTAACCTGGAAATGGAGATATTAAAAGATGCAGAACCCACAAGGTGGAACCATTTATACCAGCTGATCCACTTAAGACCGGCACTTAATCACTCATCAAAACAACTGGCATCACTTCAGTTTCCTGCTCCAAGATCTTACTATTTTTCTTGACTAGAATCTTTCAGCATTGGGTATCTTTCCTTAGAAAGGGCAAGCACAAACATTACTTATCAAAATCACCTCTAGTGTTTCAATGTGTTGTTTAGTTGGGGTTTTTTGGTTGTGTTTTGGGGGTTTGGGGAGTTTTTTGTTTGTTTTTGCTTTGGTTTGTTTTTTGCGTGGGGTTTTTTTGTTGTTTTTGTTTTTAAATGAACTCAGCATGTTCTTTAAGTCTCCTACTTGCACAGCCTTTCTTACAGGTGTGACTCCATATGTGTCCCTTGTCAAATGCATACAATGCAAAGTATGTTGCAATTTAATATTACCTAAGCCTTCAGAAAAAATAAGTAATTTTCAGTGAGTGCTCTGGATTGTTCAGTATAATTCATTCTAAAAAGTGCTAAAGTCCACACAAGAGTAGTTTTTGGGCTTTAGCACAAGTTAATAATGAGGCAACAGTTTTGTAATAGTTGCTGCTTGATAATAAAAGGTGATGTTCCTGAAGTACCAAAACTTTACACCATAATCTCTGCTTAAATGAAAGCTTCCCAACCTTATTGGTTCTTATTTTGATTAGTCCTGGCTGTCAAGAAGTTTGGAACAGAGCTTCCAGAGAAATTAGAACCTGAACACTTACAGCCCTTAACAGAGACAGGATCTTACCTTGTTTCAAGGAATACTCTTAATTCTATTACTTCAGTTCTATTTTATACAAAAGTGCTTTTTGCTGAATATTAAAGATATTAAATATAGAATAAATAAGATATATGGTCTTACCCTCTATATTCTATGTATTTGTATATACATCCTGCGATTAGCATGGCAATCAAAGCATAGTACCAAGAGCAAATGAACATCAAGGCAAGACATAAACTCATCCCCAGGAATGAGAGAGTCCTAAAAGAAACCATTTTTTTCCATTTTTTTAAATAGGCATGCAAATGTTCTACAAAGTCAATTTCTTATTTAAGTTAACTCCCAGAAAGGCCCTTCTTCAAAAGCCATTTCATAGCTACTATATAAATAAAAATACATTGTCTCATTTTTAGTTTATAAAAAAATTACATCCTGAACATTTGTGTGACAAATACAATCAAACGAGATATAACAATAGATTAAAAATTCTCAAACAATACTAAACAAGATTGTTACTTCCAGCAAAAACAGTTGATTAGTTTAAATTAAATTTCACTCATCAATTATATTCTCCACTGCTATTGTGACCTGTCTCTTTGGCAAGAACACAGGACAGTAGAAGAGAAGACAGAAAACAACCTTTCAAAGGCTATCAAGAAAAAATGATCGTGAGCTGAGAAAGTTACAGAAGCATTTCCAGATTAAAGTTTATATGCCTGGTTTGCCCACGCTATTATTCAAGATAGATATGTCAGCTCAGACCTGGACAGTTTTGTGAATAGCCACATACAGCACCCCAGATTTCTTTTCACCTGATTTCCAAATTAGAGCTAGCTTTCACTGTATTGACAAAGAGTGGCAGCAGACCCAACTTTTGTATGGTACTAAAGAGGCAAACTAAAGGGACCAAACAAGTACTAAGACCAAATGCATCCAGTTTTAAACCAAGGAAATGCTTTCTACCTGTTCTGAGGACATCAATCTAAATGTAGGTTGTCTAAAAGAACAAGGGCTGCTCTTTCATGCTTGACTTAGCCAAACTAAGACTCTACTTTTACTCAAAAAAATAAAGTTCCATCCCAAGTCTAGCCAAGCATTCCAACACCTGCTTTGGCTAGAAATGATTACATTGCCACACAGTAAGTCAGTTGGCTCACTGATCTCTGAGAAAAACATAAAAAAAGAATTGTTGCCAAATGGTTACAAACTCTGCTGCTGCTGCCACCAAGCCACAANGCTGCTGCCCCCAAGCCACAACCCTTTTCTTTTAATTCCTCAGCATGGTCCATCCTGTACCTCTTGCTACCCTCCATCTAGCCCACCTGCCTTGGCTTTTAAGCTACTTTGTACCTTCTACTGTACATCTTCCACAGTCAGGTTATTCAGGGGAGGTGAAACAAAAACAAAAAATAAAACAAAAAACGAAACAAAAGACAGCAATCCCCCATTTTCCTTCTTGATGTTGCAAATACTATCACAGCAAACATCTAGTAGACTACAAGACAGGCACTGATGTATTTGGAGGTTTAGGTGCCAAACTAGTAAGTGCCTACTGAGCATAGTCAAAAAGATTTTTCAGGGCTAAATCCATGACATTTCATTTTCACTCAATTCTTTAAAAGGAAAAATAAGCAACTCTTACATCCTAGAATCAGGCCAGCTTATCTCCTAAAGGCTCTAGTCCTCAAGGCATTTCAGCACTAAAATGTCTCAATAGAATTACTGTTAAACGAACATGTATTTTTAACATTCATTAAAAAAATCAAAAAGTTTCCCAGTCTTAGTTTGAAATGTTTGAATTCTTAAGCCATTTATAAAAAAAACTACACAAAAAACCACACCCACATTTTGTGTAACTAACCTTTACTGACTTTGTCAAGTATCTACTTGTCTACTTCAGTTATCAAATGCAATGTCCAAAGCATGACATTTTAAAAATGGTGATATCATTAGAGCCAACTGATGTATATTAAGTTAGTTTTTCTGTTTTAGTTGTGATTTTTTTTGCATAACTAAAATGAAAATTGTATCAACCTTCCTGAACATTTTTACCACTTCTCCTTATCTATATATAAAAGACACCTTGTATTTTTTTCATCTTCATTCTCACATATTCAGAAGATCTCTTAGCTTAAAAGCAATATTAAAAATGCCATCCTGTAGCCCCTTTGCAAATCCTCTACATTAGCCACATGTTTTTGTGATCACAGCTATTAGCCCTATTTCAAACACATGAAAACAAATGTTGCTGTTCATGCACTGAATACTCTAACTCATTTATATCAGAAAGGAGATTTTGTTTTATTATTGCAAGAAAATCAACAATTTAAGGCTGTGTAATCAGTTTTAACTCTTCTGAATGAAGGAATATTCCCTACCAATGGTAATACTTGAAACGAGGTCTCCAGTTGGGAGTCCGTAAGAGAGTCTGAACTGCACAAGCCAGATTTACAAACATATAGCACATAAGGAAAAAACTGTTAAGAGAAAAAAAAAAA
>VYZV01029092.1:53419-72589 GCA_013401275.1 Pandion haliaetus | reverse complement strand
ATGCCTATAATTTGTCAGGCTGTCACACTATTCCAGTCATCTGAGCTACTGTATTAAAAAAGGGGGGGAGGGGAAACAAAGAAAAAGAAAGAAAGAAATTTGGAGAAGGTTTCATCTCAAGTCTAGAATTTTTGCCCCAGCCTATGTTTTCCCAGTATATCAGGAAGTCAGTGATCAACTTATGGTCATAATACAGCTGTCACACCATTATATTCGGGTTGAAAGCATCTATTCTTCATTATCAAAAGAGAGAGAGATCTCCAGAGTTTCAATGAGCCATCCAGATTTTGCTACTAGCACAGAAAAATCATGGAACTGGTGACTGAAAATGTCTGACAGACTAGTTGGCAGAGCATTCCAGAATATCCTTAATGCTCTTTTTCTCTCCAACTCTGTGATAGTATCAATTTTGACTGGAGTTTTGGGTCTCTCCTTGAAATATTTCTAAAGCAGCATTTCTGTAAAATAAATGTCGGCACAGCTGGCCTATACTAAAAGTGGTAATGGCACTTGCTCCGGCATGCCAGACTCAGTCTGGCCATCCCGAACCATGCATGCTCTGCCTCCAGTGAAATCTGGTGAAATCCAGTGAAATTTGGCCTGCCCCCTCCCCAAGACTGGAAGCACATAGGATCTGCTGTGCTGGGATGTGCTGGGACTGAGACCTCAGACTCATGATAGGTTACGGCAGCTGAACAAGTTTTCAGGCATGCACTGAGGCATGGTGACTGCCCATGCATGAACTCTGTCTGCTGCAAATGTGAGATAAGTGTAGCCCGGAGCAAAAGAGATTTAATGTAATTCCAATTATCGCGTATACGGAATAGGACCCAGGTGTGCACTGCTCAGTGGAAACAAGGTGATTGTTTAAACTGAGACTAAAACTTTCTTCATAGTGTTGCTCTTAAAAATACTATATTTTCTGGAAGACCGTAAGAGTACGAAGTACACCATGTTTTCTTCATTTGTCTAAAAGAAGGAAAGAAAGGTCAAATGTTACTTTCAATATTCAGTAACGAAAAGAAAAATTCAATAAATTACTGATTCAATACACCATATGTAAATTATTGTTTGCAGCTGGATTACCTACTACTAAAGTTCCCCACTTAAAAAAAAAACCAACACAAAAAACCCTAACCCTTATTTGTGCCATTAACCTATGGTTCTTGACTGAACTGCAACTTAGCACTCATTTCAGTTTTTCCATTTCAAAATTAGACAGTAATTTTTTCTGAAATCATTGGCATTTCTGCTTGATGAATCTTTAAAGGGCAAATGCTCCTGAAAGTAAAGGGTACTTGCCAAAAGAAAAAAAAATGCAGCTGCTTGTCAGCAGGGTGATTCAGTCAGCGATGTGTTAACACTGGGTTTGTCCTTGCAGATGCTGCTTCTCTCCACCTGAATGACTCTTCCTATGACAGCCTGGAAAACGAGGCAAATGATGAAGCTGACTCTTCTTCTAGTGACTGGATTAAGAACCGAGATCAGGATAACAGGAGCAGGGAGTCTGTCTTCACTCTGAGTGACGGTGATTCGGAGCAGACGGAGGTGGATGAAATCCAAAGTAAAACCAAATCGAAACAGTTGACAATTTCTGTTGATGTACACCACAAGTTTTCATCACAAGAAAACTCACAGAATGAGTCTCTCTGCTCCAGTGCACTGGGCTTCTCTTCAGCAGCTACCTCAGGCGCTCTCAAAACCTTGAGGAGACACAGGCGCTCCTCAGAGCCTGCAATTGGCCTCCTTGCCCCCAGTTTCGCCTGCATTAGTGATGGTCATGAGAAAGCAACACGCAAAGCCAGCTGTGATGTTGTCCTGTCTCACCAAGATGAAGACTATCTCTGTCAGCTTCGGTCATTGCAGATGGAAGGGCAAAAGCTTATCAATCAGAGCTTGATTATAGGTATTAACATTGGCAAAAGTGACAACACAAACCAAAACATTGAAAAGAAAGACTTGTCCCATTGCCTCCTGCCTCCAACACCAGAGGGATTAAATATTTGCTCAGGATTTAGTTCTTCTAGCCTGTCTTCTCCTGGGACATCTCCATCTGTGTCATCGATGAGCTCTCTGGACAGTGCTTTCTCTCAGTTTTCAGACCAATCTGTGTTTACCCCAACTGAAACCTCCTCCCCTTTTGATAGCACTTTTCAGTCGCTAAAGAAACACGAAGACACTGCCACTGAAGCGGCTGATGACTATTTGGTTACACCTACCAAGGTGCCACCATCTCCACAACCTACCGATGCTTTGGCTGAGGGGGGCTTGGTGGAGCCCAACAGCAGGCCAGCACCCCTGAAACATACTGACGGAGTCGACGGCTATTTGATTAAGCCTGACATTCAGCCATTACCTCTGAAAGTCACAGGAAGAGACAGACTTCATGATCCAAGATCAAAGAGGAGGTCTAGAAGAGCATTACAGCAATCCAAAGTTTGAAGAGACTAACCAAAGCTTTTTTGCGGAGGAATCTTAATGCTTAAAATAAACACCATAAAGAAAATGCCTTTGGTGTTAATGTGTGTTCATTTTAAGTTTAATATCCAGGTTGTTCAAATTTAATTGAGCAGTCCCCAGATTCACAGGTTTTCTTTTTTTAGGAAACTGTCTGAGTAACGTTCCCACATAAAGCTTTGCAAGAACATTGTAAGAATAATAAAAACTGCTAAAAAGCAAGCAAACAGAAATCTCCCGAAATCTGGAAGGGTCCCAGGAGGTAACTAAGAGCAGCGCCCTGTTCCCTGAGCCTGCCAGGGCAGCGGGGTGGCTGCTGGGCCTCTCCCCTTGACCACTCGTGTGTTGAGCCTTGCGGATGTGAGTCCCAGTCCTTTGTGGTTTTGATGTAGCGTGCAAAGTCAGCATAGATTCCATAACTGTGGTATTATACTACTGGTCTGAAACTGATAGGTGTTACCTTCATTGTCCTCCAAGGAATAAGTGTATTGTTTTCTGTATGTTTATAAGGTATGTTCGATAGGTGTAGTTATTTCTTGCACACTGCAAAAGAAAGAAAAATATAAGCTCAAAAATATGTAAACAGAAACGCTGAAGCTTGTAACTAACACCTTGCAACTCTGTGTGTTTCATTTATTGTGCTTTGTTGGCTGTTCTGTTCATGTTTCAGTTGTGAATAGTTTCTTAACATTGCTGTAAATGGCATTATGTGTTATTGCAAGCAGAACACATGTAATTTTATTATGCAGCATCTAAAACATCGTATAATATATTAAAAGTAATGCATTATCTAAATGCTTTGAGTTTGTATAATATATCCTGATAAATTTTGCTATTATATATGTTCTGAAAAAAAAATGTGTATTTTTGTACTTGCAAAAACCTGCTGCTAATTTTACGAGTTCTGTTTTGTTGTTACAGCACTGGTATTGATGTGTATGCATTCAATGCTATATATTAAATATTATTTGTTATGTCATAAATTCAATTTATATTCTGTGTAATTTTTTTTTAGGTGTCAGTTCTACAAGCTATTGCTGAAGCAAAAGTCCCATTGATGCCACTGCAAGTCTTGCATGAGGAAGGACTGCAGCATTTTTCCTCCACTTTGGGTGGCATCATTCATACTATGTGTCACCATCCTGTTGACTTTTGTAATTTTAGTAATATTCAAACATTAATTCCTACCCTTTTGCTCTTCATCTAGAGAGATGAAGGTATTTTCAGCTAACAGGATGCAGTTAAGAAAATGGCGGTGCAGAGAGATCTTTTTGGGTGATAGGATTGGGATCAAGGAAAGGAGGGGGGGCAAGACGCTGGATGAGAGCAAGATTTATTCTTTGATATTAGCAGGGTTATAGAGAAAGCAAGAAGGAATGGCAGGGCTAAACTAAACACATCTGGGTGTGTGTGCGTGCATACAGTGCTTCTGAAGCACTCCCCCACTGCAGTTAATACTAGCCAGTACTGGATTTTCAGATCCTATTCTGCTAAACTATGCTCTCGTAAAGGTGCTTATTCTCCTAAGTCACTATGCATTTCTGAAAAATGTAAACTCAGTCTAGTGCACTAAGCTGTTTCCAAGTATTATCAGCATAAAAGAGTTTTTAGCTCTGTGTCAGGCAGAATGGATACTCTCTAGCAGATTCGGAGCAGGGGGTTGAATGTCTGTTAACAAAGTTAGAAATAGTCTTACTTGAAAATATACAATCAGATAGTTATTATTTTGGGCTCTAAACCTGCAAATGTTGTATCTGCAAGCAGAGCTGCATTTGAGGAGACCCACGTAATGCAGTAAACCATCACGTGCTTCGAACTATACCAGCATGTATAATAGTGTGCAGGCTCAAAGACTTCACTGCAATTTGTTCTTTTTCACGTTCAGCTATTTTGTTCTTTTTCATCTTTTTCACATTCAGTTATTTTAATAAAATGGTAATATGCAGAATCTGACCTGTAGTAGTCACCTTCCAAAGGTATAATCCTTTGTATGTATTTTGAGACCTGTCATCTAATAGCCCTACATATGCACCTCCTTTAAAACAAAAAAAAAAGATGCTATTTTGAAATAAAACAGCTACTCTGCATTTCTTTTTGAAACGGTAAAAAGCATATTGCCGTGCTGCCAAGATTACATCAAGTAGCAAATGCTGATTCATTGCAACAATAATAAAGCTTTAGAAAAATCTCTAGTCTCTGCAATATAAATGTTCTGTCCTAGAAATGATATCTTCCAGCAAGTCATTTATCTCTGCGAGTCTGAAGTAAAAGTATATCCAAGAGTGCTTCGGTGGGAAACAAATTATGTGTCTGCTTTTGAGCTGTGGCTAATGCTAGAGTGCTTTCAGCTTTAAACATATGGTGAACAAGCTGGATCTAGACCAAGTGCAATTTAAAATGCACTTCTGTCTTACAAGACATACACCCCGCTGCTGCACGAGGCGTGTTCTGTGACAATCACAAAAAAGAGCGCTAATGGAGAAGATCACTGTCTGCAAGTCCTCACTGAAGGAATTAAATGCTGTTAAGATCCAAAATGGATTATACCGAACTTTTTCAGAGTGTCAGATGTGACTCTGAAGACTGCAGTAAGCAGCAGCTTTAGGTATGTTATTGTTGGGAGGCCAAAATCCAATGTACGGGGGTCCCTGCTGCTCTCTTCCCCTGGGCACCTTGGTGGGCTGGGACAGGATGTCGGGTCCAGGGAATATTAAAAAGAAAGTTTTGTAACTTTTTTTATGGCTCTGCTGATGGCCTGTGAGAAGGTGTTGGGGTAAGGGTGGCCCCAAGGGCTGAGCCCCCGCTTCTGCCCTGGCTCCACTGGGTGCCCCAAACATTGGGGTCCCTGGTGAGGTCCTGGCCAAGTCCCAGTCACCATGGGACACCATGTCTTCCCCAGCCGCCTGCCTCCCTCAACTGGGGTGGCTGCTTTGGAGGACGTGCCCAAGTTTTAGTGACAAATGGTAGGTGAGATGTTTCCAAAATGTTTTCTTCTTTCCTGGAGTGGCAAAACCTCACAGAAAAATAATAGAATAAAAAGATGACTGATTTAGGGAAGAAACAGTGGCAATGACTCCTCGTTCGCTGCTGTCAAGTGCACAAAATGAAGCCAGCTGACAAATTACCTCTCTCACTTGGACTTTCTGTCCCACAGGGGTTCATGATCTCATCATTAATGAGCATCCTGCCTCTGTTTCACAAGTACTAACCATTATTCCTTTCAGAAAATTTCAGAGATTAATATAATGTAAATTTAGAGCAATTTGTTCTCAACCTGCATTGAAAGTTTTTGCCTCTTTTTTAGCCCTGGTAAAGGGCTTATGTGTCTGAAATGTCATCATTTGGGTTTGTTTTGGTTTGGTTTTTTTTTGTAGGGTTTGCCATTTTTTCTCCATCAGTCTCATAAATGCTATTGCTTCATCCCTGCAAGCTTTCTCTCTCCAGCACAGCCCAAGTCAGGAAACAGGAAGACATGTCCCATCTATTCTCTGCTTAAACAAGTTTGTAGAGTTCAAGGGATATAGATTATAGATCCTGGGGCTGAAGCATGACCTTTAAACTGAAGGTGTCCTTCTATCCATGCCTCTAGATCACCAGGTTTCTGTTAATACCTGCTGGTCCAGCTCCTTTCTTGTTCTGGGGACATGTGTGGCTCCAGGACCTGGTGGTCAACATCTCATTTCCAGCTCTGATCCTGATCTGCTGTATGACATTTGGCAAACTCATTTGCCTCCCCCACTCCGTGTTTCGCACCACTAGTCTTTTCTCTAAATATCCTAGTTTGCTGGGATGGGCTGGCGGTTGCTGGTTTTTGCACATCACCCAACACAGGATAGGGTGCTGCATGTGTGGGACCTGGCCAATGGTGCTGCTGCACAAGGGTGAAACCCACTGACAGCCCTGAGTTTATTATGGCCATGGTAACCTCTGTGTTAGATGGAGAACTTGCTAATCAAGTTGCTTGGTAGCACGGAGCTGTTACTTAACTTTCTACGACATCCACATCCCCCTCCCATGCCTGTGCCTGGAGCAAGGAGGGGGCAGAAGCTCCTGCATCAGGGTACTTCCTCCCATCCCAAACATAACTACTCACCCATACATAACCAGACATGGGAGATTGGGAGGTGGCCAGTGCTTTTGGGGCCCACACACACGTGCACTCACACCTATGTGCACATGGTCAGGCTGCCATGACCCATGCAAACAGACTTGCTTCACATGCCTTGCAGACTGACCTGTGCATCTACAGCACATCCAAGACAACCTCAGTGAGTTGGACCTATCAGCCTCCTCGCATTTTCATCCATAAAAACACAGGGGCCTGGGATAATTCAGGCTGGAAGGGGGCCTCAGGAGGTTTCTGGTGCAACCTCCTGACATGGGCTCGTGCATCCATGTAGCTCATGTCTGGGGGAGGGATTGCAATAACCCAGCAATTCACTGCTGTTCGTCACGGCTGGGGAAATTTGGCAAAAGGTAGCTGACTCAGACAGCTAAATAAAATCTTTTGGAACACATGATGATGATGATTTTTTAAAGAACCCAGAAAATGTCTAAGAAACCAGCAAAAGCTGTAGTCTTAACCCAATCTTCAGGTTATCCCGATAACCTTTTATATTAGGAGCAGAGACTATGATACATGTTTTCCCTCAGTATTTAGCATCTCCCCATATCTTGGGTCCAAAATATTTGAATATGCATAAGGAGATAGCCTTGGTGACACCACTGGACAACCTCATGTGCTCGCAGCATTTTGAGAAATCATCTAGAAGAGGACCCAAGGCACCAGCCACACTGGGGGCTTTTCCCTCACCAAGGGCTGATGCAGGAAGAGGCCCATCGAGTGGCCATGTTGAGCCTTGTCTTTGGCATTTGTGCAAGGTCCCTTCCCCCTGGAAGAGCCCTTCACTCCTGCCAAGTGTAAGAGGAGGTGGAGCATGATGTCTGCCGGCTAAAACACCAAGGGAAGTAGCCAGCTCTCTCATTCACAGAAGTGCTTGCATGATTTCACTTATTCTCAAGATTAGTTACCAACATTTCTGTATTGAGGCCACAGTCAAGCTAAACTAATTGACCTGCTAGTGTCCAAAGGGGAAGACTCTTTAGTTAAAGGTGTTGCATATTTCTGTTAGAACATGGTTGTCACACAGGGCCTAAAGGTTTTAGGCATCACTTGTGTTTTATAAATATGTACAATACACTCTGTAATGATTTCTCCTTGATGCTTGGTTTGCTCTAGGCCTTGTTTTGTCTGGGTTTCATAGTGGCTTCACTGCAAATGTCAGCAGTTCCTTGAGGACAAGTACTCTGGTAGCTGCTGCCAGTTGCATTAAGTTAAATATTTCAGAATTTAGCTATTCTGTGACCCTACAGGGGAGAGGTGTTTTCCATACAGAAATTATTTCTCTGCACTTGATTCTCTTGTCAGAAACTATTTCTGTCAACCTGCTACAAATCTGCTCTCAGATGCAGCTGTAATTCTGATGTGACCATTGAAGGCAAGGCTCTCCTCATCATCATCCTCCTCAGTATGGAGAGCTTCTGCAGGGTTTCCTGCTGCCCCGGGGGCTCGGATGGGCAGGGGGTGGTGGGTGGTGTGCCGTCTGGGGAGGGAAGGGACAGGACCACACTGCCGATCTGCACAGCTGAGGCTACACGATTCCAGTGGAGGGTTTGGACAATGAGCCCCACGGTAGGGTCTGATGAAGCAAGAGTGACCTGTGGAGGGTACCCACTGGTGGTTAAAGCCTGGACTCAAGAGAAGCCCCAGGGATGAGAGGGCAATGCCAGGTGCTGGATCCTAGTCCCACCACCTGCACCAAGGGAGCCCCAACCCGCTCCCTTGGATCGTCGGAGGAGAGCGGTCAGCTCATGGCTCTGGGGTGAAGCCCACTGAGGAGCCAGTGGGGCCACCCCCTCCCCAGGCTGGCAGGGGTGAGTGCCTGCGGGGGTGTGGGACTCACGGGGGGCTGCAGGGGAAAAGCGTTTAGGGATGTTGTACAACTTAACATGAGGTGTTTTAAGGAGGTTGTGGGAATGCACAAGACTTGTTATGGGAAGTTTAGGGCAAGGATCAAAGGCAAGGAAAGGGAGGGATCAAGGTGGAGTGGGGTTAGGAACAACGTGAGAAAATAGAGGGAAAAGGGGATAAAAGTGGCTGGTCTGGGCAACCGCTGGCTTGTCAGTAGGCTCGTCTGAACAAGCCCTGCACCTGATCACTACAGCCAGCCCTACAGTCTTACTAAATATTCATATGTAATGATGTAATTATTTATTACTAATACTAATTACTCTTACCTTCTTTCCAACCATCTTCTGTGTGGGCACACCCTCTATTCTGAGCCTGTGTGAGAGATCACCAGCTACCTTGAAGTCAGACTAGTGGGCAGCAGCATGAGAGCCGAGTGCTGGCAACTGGACTGGGATCACGAACCTCAAAGGCTGGCGAGTGCTGGTGCCAGCACCTGGGGAAACCAGGCCTGAGGCCAGCTCTGGCACAGACTGAGTTGCTAATGCCCGACACTGGAGAGACCCATTTTCCATGTGTGAGTACATATTTCACTAGCGGATGTTAATCCTGACCAGCTGGAGGGGAACAGTACCTGCTGCCTGTGCTGTTCACGTGTGTGTGAGTACTGTGTGTGAGTGGCTACCTTACAACGTAGTCAGCAAACAGTTTTGAACAAGAAGGGTTTTTTAAAATGTCAAGTGCCCCATGGAGAGCTTGCACAACAGATGTAGTGTAAAATGTTCTGGAAGAACTTAGGGTGGGAGAGAGATGGTCCCCCCAGATCCAGCTGGAACCACCAAGGCGTCAGTCACCATTTGCTATGGGAAGCAGCTCATGTGGACCTCCGACCTCACAGCAGGCAATAGCAGCTTTGTTAACACAAGCAGCCTACTTAAAATGTTTTACGTGAACAAACTGGTTTTATCTGAAACACCATTGAACATTCCCCTAGCAGAGCTTTGGGGCTGACTTGGTGGGGGTGGTAGGAAGGAGGCAGGGCTGCGCTCAGGTGCTTCATTGGCACATCTGCTTGGGAAAGGGATGTCTGACACCATGTCCACCAGTGCCTTTGACTCGAGGAACCTGAGGTGACCAGGCAGCCAAGGAAGTTCATGCCCCAAAGTCACCTTTTCAAGCAGGACTTGGTCTCCGTGGTTGGTTGGCATGGAGGGATGCTCTTCATTGCTCAGGCCTACCTGAATACTTCCAAGGCATTGCTAACCCTCTACTAAATATCCAAATACTTGCAGAAATGTGCAGCATCTAAATGACATCATACTTTTCCTGCAGAGATAACATGAGGAGTCTGGAAAGTCATCTTCAGCACAGTGCCTGGGCTTGGGCTTAGTTTAAATGTGTAAGTAGTCCCAGAGAAGTCCCATAAGGTTGTTTATGTGCTTAAATCCCTTAATGAGCTGGAGCCCATGTGCCTATTTTCTAAATAAATTCAAAACCATAGCAGATGTTTCCACATTGCTGGAAAAATTGATCCCTATCAAGTTTACATTTACAATTTTAATTTTTATTACAGACTTCTATCTATTGTTTTATAAAGTAGAGACTTTGAAAATATTCTTTCATTGTGTAAGAACTAAGAAAATGTATCCAGTACTTATGCATTCTGCCTAGATTTAGGAAAAAAATAAAAGAAGAATTTGTCCAATAAAATGTTTGGCAAAGCCAAAGTCTGAATATTTTACATTTTTTTACCTTGGGATATGAGTTTACAGTACACTTGTCTGAGGTGTGTAAATTCAACAGCATAGTAATTGGTTTATTACACAGAAACTGGAGGCTCCAACCTTCCCAAGAATTTTTACTATGTAAATTCTTCACTTTTCTCACCTTTGAAAAGACCATAAAACCACAACTCTGCAAATAGGTCTCTGTGAACAAAAGCCCAGCCGTGCCTCGTGCTCGGGAGACCCACACAGTGTGGGTGCAGAGCAGGTCCCGTTGTAAAATGGGTTGTTAGTCCAGGCCCATCACTCTAAGGTATTTATAGCCTTAATACAGTCCCCATACTTGGGTTTCTGTTAGGAATGCATAGGCTCTTATCTTGTAAAGGGGTGGATGCACTCAAATCTGATTTTCTTCTGCAGCTGGTGCAGAATCAGGCCCTGAAACCCATTTATTTTAAAATAAGTTTATTTTATTGGGGTTTATTACAATGAAGGGGAGAAGGTGGGATCGGCTGCCAGACTCCCAAATGCAAGGGACAACACCTCTCTGGTCTTCAGGTCTGTGTCCCCAGCTGGGCTGTGAAATACCTCCAGAGGAGGGACAGAAAAGGACAGCCCTCAAGAGCAGGACCAGGACAGAGGCGGCCATTTGGAGCCTGGATCCAGGTTCAGAAAAAACATTGAGCTGCTTCTCTGTCCTTGAAGCATCCTAGGAGATATTTTGCTGCTTGTTTGCAAGAAAAAAAGTTCAAAAGCATCTTCTTCTGAATTATTTTCTGAAAAAAGGAAATAATCTCACCACAGGCAGCAGTTCCTCTGGGTCAGAGCATCAGACCAGGAGCTGGCACATGGTGGGCTGCATCCATGGCTCTGTCTGACCCTGCTGCAAGACCTTGGGTGCTCGATCCCCTTCCCTGGGGCTGTTTCCTGGCTGTACTTTAGATGTACAGTCCATGCAGGACATAAGTGGGAACTGGTCTACCCTATCCCAAACTGGGAAACTGGTAACAGCGGACAAGGAGAAGGCTGAGGTACTCAGCAATTTTTTTGCTTCAGACTTCAGCGGCAACCTTTCTTCCCACACTTCTCGAGTGGATGGGCCGCAAGATGGAGACTGAGGGAGCAAAGTCCCTCCCACTGTAAGAGAAGATCAGGTTCGTGACCACCTGAGGGACCTGAACATACATAAGTCTATGGAACCTAATGAGATGCATCCCAGGGTCCTGAAGGAATTGGCTGATGGACTTGCCAAGCCACTCTCCATGATATTTGAAAAGTCATGGCAGTCAGGTGAAGTCCCAGGTGACTGGAAACAGGGAAAATTTGCACCCATTTTTAAAAAGAGTAGAAAGGAGGACCCTGGGAACTGTCAGCCTCACCTCTGTGCCTGGGAATATCATGGAACAAATCCTCCTAAAAGCTATGCTAAGGCACCTGGAGGACAGGGAGGTTATTCGAGACAGCCAGCATGGCTTCACCAAGGGCAAGTCCTGCCTGACCAACCTAGTGGCCTTCTATAATGGAGTGGCTACATCAGTGGACAAGGGAAGAGCTATGGATGTCATCTATCTGGACTTCTGTAAGGCCTTTGACACAGTCCCCCACAATATCCTTCTCTCTAAATTGGAGAGATACGGATTTGATGGGTGGACTGTTCAATGGATGAGGTATTGGTTGGATGGTCGCATCCAGAGGGTAGGGGTCAATGGCTCAATGTTCAGATGGAGATGGGTGACAAGTGGTGTCCCTCAGGGGTCCATACTGGGACCAGTGCTGTTTAATATCTTCATCAATGACATAATGGGATCGAATGAACCCTCAGCAAGTTTGCAGATAACACCCAGCTGAGTGGCGCATTTGACATATCTGAGGAATGGGATGCCATCCAGAGGGACCTGGACAAGCTTGAGAAGTGGGCTCATGTGAACCTCATGAGGTTCAACAAGGCCAAGTGCAAGGTCCTGCACCTGGGTCAGGGCAACCCTCAGTATCAATACTGGCTGGGGGATGAAGGGATTGAGAGCAGCCCTGTGGAGAAGGACTTGGGGAACTGGTGGATGAAGAGCTGGACATGAGCCAGCAATGTGTGCTCCCAGCCCAGAAAGCCAGCCATACTCTGGGCTGCATCAAAAGAAGCGTGGCCGGCAGGTCGAGGGAGGTGATTCTGTCCCTCTACTCTGCTCTGGTGAGACCCCACCTGCAGTACTGCATCCAGCTCTGGGGTCCTCAGCACAGGAAAGACATGGACCTGTTGGAGCAGGTCCAGAGGAGGGCCATGAAGATGATCAGAGGGCTGGAGCACCTCTCCTATGAAGACAGGCTGAGAGAGCTGGGGTTGTTCAGCCTGGAGAAGAGAAGGTTCCAGGGAGACCTTATTGCAGCCTTCCAGTACCTAAAGGGGACTTATAAGGAAGATGGGGACAAACTTTTTAGTAGGGCCTGTTGTGATAGGACAAGGGTTAATGGTTTTAAACTAAGAGAGGGTAGATTTAGACTAGATATAAGGAAGAAGTTTTTTACAATGAGGGTGGTGAAACACTGGAACAGGTTGCCCAGAGAGGTGGTAGGTGACCCATCCCTGGAAACATTCAAGGCCAGGTTGGGCAGGGCTTTGAGCAACCTGATGTAGTTGAAGATGTCCCTGCTCAGTGCAAGGGGGGGGTTGGACTAGACGACCTTTAAAGGTCACTTCCAACCCAAACTGCTCTATGATTCTGTGATTCTACCCTGGTCTATCCTCTCTACCCATATTTAGACACCTAAATTCAGCAGACACAGGCTCTTTCCAAGGAGCTTTAAGGCCACTTCCTTCTCTCCATGCCTATAGAGTGAATGCAGGCACTACCTGTGGGAGGAATGATTCATTAGTCCTCCAAAATCACAAATAAAGAATAAGCCTAATCCATTGGAGGGACTCGATCCCACCCTTGGAGGGAGAACCTGTCTCTTGACGTGTGGATCTTCTATCTCACAGGATAGTGTCCGTCATACCTGGAGTAATCAGTTAATAGCAGTGTAAAGCACCAGTCCCTGATGCTTCTTGTGTTTCCAGTGACAAAGTGGCTCCTGTATCACTCTTGTCACACTCATTGGAAGAACTCGCCATCCTTTTGTTATAGCAAGCACCCTGCTGGTTTTGTTTCTGCCAGTGTCTCATCCTTTGATCTCCTACCCAGATGACACTGGAATAACTCAACTGCACAAGGTGGCTGTGTGTGCCAGACCCAGCAGGTCGGGGTTCGGTTCCAGCAGGCGAGTCCGTGCAGAGAAGCACGGTCATTTTACCGTGAATTCCCATACATCTGCAAGTCAAAACAAAAAGGAAAATGTCTCACATCCTACAGGGGTGCACTGAAAAAGGACTTCAGGACTGGACCACATTTAGAAGGCTCATTCCTGGGATGGAGAAACCCAGCTCTTGCCATCTCCTGAGCATCACATCCCTGCTGGACCCCAGCAAAGGTGTCTGAGTGTTTCCTCACTGGGTGCTTGGAGGGCATTCAGGTAAACACCCAACGAACCCAAGATAATGCATCAGGTTTGAGGCAGGAGGCTGGATTACTTTGATTTATTTTCCTCTCAGCAAATGTGATTACAAAATAGGTCAGTCCAACTGTTATGGATTCAGCCTGTTCCCTTGCTGATGCTTGATTTCAGCATTTTTTATGTGGCTGTTACTGATTACAAGGAACTGACAAAAACACGCACCTAAGATTTCTTTTTCTGTCAGCTTAGCTATTTCCAAAGGAAAAAAATTTGCATAGAATGATCTTTTTAAACAGAAAAACAAGCCCTTCTTACAAAGGTGACCTAATTTTTAAAAGAAATAAACAGAAAAAACAACAACAAAAACCAGTAAGCAAAAGTTTTGTGTGAAAATCATGGAAATTCAAGACTTTCAATCATGCAATCATTTACCACGAGACTTAAACTAGAGATTTAGTGGCACATTGCCATGTGCCCAGCATTTTAACTGCTGGCTGGGGAATATCCACGTCCAGCCCCACTCTAACATTCCCCACAGGGACCCGTCCTTGATAGGCTCCCCAGTGGCTGCCAGATCTGGGTGGTTCATTGCTCATGAACACACAAAAACGCATCAAATACTGAGGGAACCAATGCTTTTAACAAAATTGCCCAGAGCAGCAGCTCTTTCCAGAGTTGGGAAGGTGAGGACAGGGCTGTCCCGTGCACCCGCTCAGCGGTGGGACCATCCACATGGGAAGAACCTCCCTGCAGCATCAGGGCTGGAGCCGGCACTGGCTCTGCCTCCCTTCTCCCTCCTCAGAGGCAGCCAGTGGGGACGTGGGAGAGCTGCGGTGGCCTTTGCCTCCTTGCACAGGTGACACCTCCGAGTTTCCGTGTAAGTGAATTAGGCAAAATGTTTTTTGGGTCCATGTCAGCTTCTGGCATCTCGAACCTGCTGGTAACAGCGAGTTCACCACTGAGCTATGCCCGCATGACAAAGGCATCCTGGGGCTTTGTTTCAAACCTGCCACCTGCAGCAAAGTGCTGATGAAGGGCTGGCTAAAATTGCAACCAAAGTGTCCCCAGGCCCAGGGCATCTGAAAAGCCCTGAGATGCAGATGTGGATAGGTCTGAACCTGCATACTGCAGGACCTTGTCCTCCTCAGGAGGCTGGGTCGCATACAGCTTGCTGCTTTCCCTGAAGCAATGGAGTTCATGCTTGCTTTGAGTAATTAAATCTCTGCTTTTCAATACAGAGCTTTTTAATGGTTGAGGATGTGGGGGAGAGGTTTTTATTTGCCTGAATATCAGAAAGTGGATGTGCTTTGTAGGCAACATTGAGCCTTATACCAAAATCAGTCCAGAAGGATGTCATCTGAGTCCTTTATTTGTAGACTTACCATATGCAATTGGTCTTAACCGGAGTCTGGACACTCCGTGAACACCAGCATGTGTGTATGAAAAGCTCCATATACTTATGCATGTGTATATTCATCTATGTGCACAGAGGAGGAACATGCTCAGCATTGCTTATTACTTTCTCTCCCATTCAAAGGTTTGCTCAGACCATTAGCAAGACCTGGAAGCTGTCACCCTCCTCCCGCCACCCCCAACACGTGCACACACACTCTCACAATTAGCAAATAGCACAATGAGCTGCTCGCTGTGGGTCGGTTGCCCAAATCGTTGTAGAGACACTGCTGGCTATGGAAAAGGGCATCAAAGAAAGCAGGCTGGGCTCGCAAACAGCAGATAATTTATTTGCAATGAATAATTCATCTAGCTTTTGCTGTGAAGCTGAATTAAATACAGAGCATTAAGCACACTGAGATCCCCAAATAAAGGGCACTATTCACTCTTAGCACAAAGGAATATTATTTACTATCATTAATTAACTTCCACACAAAGCCACAGCCATTTCTTTAGGTTCTGAGAAGGAGTAAGAGGAGAACGTGAGCGCAGAGCTGCTATAATTTCCCTTTGGTTTTCTCTCTCTCCGCTGACACACACTGGCTGCAGGCTGAGCTTGGCTCACTATGGCATTTTTGGCAACACCATCCCTGTGCTGGAGTGCAGGCAGATTGCTCATTATAGCAGGGAGGGACGCACCACTGAACCCACCACCCCCTTTGCCCCTCATGACCGGTCTGTGTCGGGGGGTCCTGCCCCACGCAGCCACAGTGCCGGGCTTGGGCAGTGATGGCCATTGGGCAGCACCCAGGCCTCCCAGGACTGATGCAAAAAGCTGGTAGGTGGTATAAACTGGCATTCCCTGAGCATGTGCAGCTTAAAGGATTCAGATTGCTCTGAATAAAGCCTAAGGAGGCAGAGATGCATTTGCCTTTGGGAAATGGGTTAACAGCCTGGATGCTCCATCTACCTAGTGAGAGTATTTTTTAGCATTTAACGAGCCTGTGTGCTAATTAGTTCTCTGAAGTCTCTCATTTGAAATGCCAAGCTTTAGGACAACCAGAAATGCAAATTCTCAGCAATATCGGCAATTATTATTACTGCTGCAGTAGTGACTAGAGAGCAGCTCTTTGCAAACAAAAAAGGAGATACAAGGCTTGTGTCAGGTGGTTACGGAGCTTGTTTTCAGCAGTTCCACTGTGCTCTTTGCAGGTGGTGTTGTAGGTCACAAAAAAAGCTGGGTGGAGATTTTTGACCAAAATATTTTTCTGTTAGAAGGCAAGGGTTTAAGTTATATTGAAACATTTCATAAATATGTATAAATTTTGCTTAATTGTTTCCATTTAAAAAGTGCTGAAGCTCTGTTCCTTTATCCATGGAAGTCCACATTTTCATCTGACATTTTAGGTGAAAAAAGCAAAATTAAATTCTACATCAGATCTTGCTTCAGTTTATGACATACTTTTAGAAAAGTCAAGAAAAAAGTCAGAATTTCAGTATCCCAGGTTGAATTAAATGTTCCATGTGATTCCGTGTGATCTCCTTCAACTTCTCTGTTGGTTGAGAAGCCTTCAAGGCTTTGCAGCCTGAGTAATCTGCTGGGAGGAGGACGTGGGGTGGCTGAGCAGGGAACAGAGCCATCAGTGACCACACAGTGCTACGCCAGCCAGCCCGGCCTGAATCTGCAAAATTCAAAGGATGGAGAGTGCTGTTTTTAATTGAGAAAATATCTGGCTAAGGTATAGTTGCAGAAAAAGGCCTGGCTCTCTGCCCTGAGTCCAAGATGGTCAGATAGTCCTCCTGCACTGTGATCTGGACAGCTATCCCACGTGGATGTCCTACAGCCCCTCATGGCTGAACATCATCTTCCCGATGCCTTGTTATTACTCCAGTGTCATGAGGTCTTTCTGAATTTAGATTTTCCTGTTGGGATTCACTTCAAGATTTAGAACCCTAATTTCAGATGTCTACACATGTGCCAGGCGTCCCAGCTCCCACTGCGGTCGGTACGGTCAGTAGAGTACAGACAGCAACTTGGTCAACAACTAATGACATGGAGAGGGGTTTAGCAGGTGAGATACGTTGCCCAAACATCAGTTATTTGAAATGTCCTAGGACAGCAGATGCACCTGCACAGGGCCGGCAGATGCCACACAGGATGTGCAGGGTCCCTGACCCCCTGGGACAGCACCTGGAGACCAAGCAGGGTCTGCATTCTCCAACGTGGCACTAGACACCTACGCTTTGGCAGCCAGATCCTTTCCTGGTGCTTGCCTTAGAGGAATGGAGTCCCGCTCTGGTTTCCGCTAACCATATTGACTGGATCCCCAGCAGCTACTGTGGGAGCTCAGGACTTAGCTCACATGTGCCCACCTGCGTATACACCCCTAAACCTTGGTGGGCACCCAAAGAGCCCGCATCTAGCCTGTGATCCCTTTTACCTTAGCGTTGTCTGCAAAAGCATCTTCTCAGCACCAATCTCCAAATGGTCTTAAGGCACTGGGGCAAGCTGGGAAGGACAGACCCCCTGGAGGCCCTTGCAGTGCAGACAGCCACGGGGCCTCTCATCTGCTGGTGACTGCTCTGCAAATGCAGCTGTTTGACCATGCCGTATTTCCCCTGTTCCCTGTAAGCATGCCATACTGCTTGGCATCAGAACTCAAGATGTAGAGTATCTACTGCCTCCTCCACCTCTTTTTATCCAGGTGACTCTCAGTGTAAGAAATTAATGAGAAGGCAGAAGAGACAGACAAGAAGCATTTTTTACAATAGATTTTCCTGAATCAAATAATTTTTTTTTTCAAATTTCTATGTTTGAATTCGGCAAAGTTTGAGCAGGAGAGAGAAAGGCTCCCGGCCAGCACGTGTGTGCATGCAGGGCAGGAGAGCTCAGCTGGGGAGACCTGCTGTGCTACCAAAACCATCATTACTCTCCCTCTCAAGGACATTATGGAGAAATTTTCACCAGAACTGTGGCTCAGGCTTTATAAATGATTTGTACTCAAATGAACTCTTTCTCCTTAATTAGGCCATTGAGGAAATGCTTCAACAATGACCATTAGTCTGTGCCCTCAGAAGCCAGTGATGCACGAACAGCATCTAACAGGGCAAGAAGAGTGAGCATCTCTCTGCATCAGAGAAATTAGCTCAGGCAAGGAGAGTGAAGCAATGAGATCTCACAATGCTCTAAAACACGAAGGTCAGAGCTCTCCATTCAGCAGCTTGCTTTAGGAATAATTATTGGAGGAGCTGTTCTCATTAACTGTGAGGGACAGATAACCACAGCCCAGCTCAGAATGGGGGATAGCTCATCTCACGTTGAGCACACCAGTGTTCTGCACTTGTGGTTATCTCCTGGGGGGTCTCCAAGGCCCTCCATTGTTCCTGCCACCCCGCAGGCTCCCAGCAGGTTCCTGCTCCAGAGCAAGCAGTGCGACAAGTGCCAGGCCCCACCTTGACCCAGCATGCTGGGCTGGGGACACAGGGCACACGTCCCACCACCCCACACATGCTGCAGAGCTGTAGGACCCCCCGGGAATGATGTCCACAGCCCCAGTTCATGAGCTGGCTCAAGGAAATGCTGCCTTGCAGCTGAAGGAGCTGCACGACTGGATCCAGCCCATGCTTTTCTCTAAAGCTGTGTTTACCTTGAAGCAGTTCATTACACAGCTTTGGACTCCAGCATGGTGTGACAAAAATGAACACTTCACCATGCTGTGAGGCTGTGCTCAGACATTGGTGAGGGAGAACTGATGCTAACATGTGGCAGAAATAGGGACATTGCATCTTAATCTTCCTTCTTGAGATGATGCACTATTCTGCTTTTCTATTTCAGAGCTCCTTTGCTTGGATGTCATTGAAGGGTGTCAGGAAGGACATTTCCATTGCAAGCTGTACTCAACAGCTCCCCACCCAGGATGATGTGCTGTTTGGGGAAGGGGAAGGGGAAGGGGAAGGGAGGAAGAGCTGGCACTGTAGCTCATGTGGTACAGCTGTGCCAGAGGAAACAGCCAGCAATGGAGGTACAGCCGCTTATCCTTTGCCTGCCAGTCTTTGTAAATGCCAAAAGTCTTGTTTCCTAAAAGAAGAGCATCCTGGGGAAAGTGTCAAATGCTCCTATAACATGCCCTTAACTAACCGCAT